>CALNXK010000858.1:0-38511 GCA_942486035.1 Porites lobata | reverse complement strand
TGGTAGCTATCCTCACAGCTTTCCTTTATGTAATCTATATGAAAGAACAAGAAATATACAATAGAACCCCACTAATTCATCAATACTCACATACAGCATTAGGTTAGGAAAATTTAATTATTGCAAAGTATACAGAGGTACTTAACTTGAAGGATCTGGTTGCATTTAAAGTGGTTTTATCTATTAATTAATCAATTATTTGTACTTTTGCTATTAAAATACATTCCAAACTATATCAACTTTTTATTTACTGACCAAATCACTGCTTCACAACAAAGATTAGACTCTCCCACTGTTTTTCAGCTTCTGACAAGGAGCAGTTTACTCAGGAGAAAATCTATCAACATTGCTGCAAAGAATGCCTTAAAATAAATTGCTTAAGTTTCTCAGTTTGAGATTGATCTGTTTGAAACTAAGAATAGAATTTAATATGGCTCAGCAAAATCACAAAATTTTACCAACTTTTGCAGTGCTGTCAACTCTCCTGGATAATCTGGGAGACTCCCAATTTTGAACCGTTTCTCCCGGTCTCCAGATTAGAGTCTGAAATCTCCCGCATAATTGCCAAATTTTGCAATATTTTGGAGATTTGACTTTTGTCAACTTTCTGTCAATTAAATTTCAAATATCTTGCGTCGTTTGAGCTATTTAACTTTTAGTATCAAACGTTTCCTCAGAAACCCCGGTGTGCCATTGTAATATAAGCAATATTGCAGGGTTGTCACTAAGGGGCGGGGGCCGGGGATTTCCCCCGGCTACTCAGAGCATGGCCCCCAGCTACTTTCGTTGTTAAATTAAACCAAAAGAACACACCTTTGAAACACACAAAGACTATCCATCAAACTAATTGCAAGTTTCATCTGCAGCAGGTTTACGTAATTTTGAAATACTCGCGTGCAAAAACTAAGAAATATCGGTAAAAGACATCTGACTTAGATTTGGTACTAGTACACTCGCGCGAAAACTCTCCGTTCCCGAAATGTCAGTAGAGAGTTTTAGCAACGACGACGGCGACGGCAACGAGAACGTCAAAAAAGCAATAGGTTTATTGAGCAAAACAACTAGTTTGCACGTGCATCACACTTTTTTTGTACACTTCTTTGCCGTTACTGCACGACTACGACGTGAGAATGCCTAGTTTCACGTTTTATGGAGGACGTAAACAAGCGACGACAAACTTTTTTTTCTCTTTCTAAACTTGAGTGCGGTCCCAAAGAAAACAACTCCAGGGAAATTGGCCTACATATATTTTCAGCGAATTGAAATAAACGCGACAAAGTTGGAAAAAACGCCAATTCATTTTAAAAGTGACGTTTTCGCTGCCGTCACCTTTGTCGATGCTAAAAGTCCCCAGTTTCAACCGTTGTGTCGGCTTTATGTTGAACATGTCGAAGAAGTGGCAAAGGAATCTGCAGTCTTTGTTCACGATGAAAGACCTGAGCAGATCTCTGTTGACATCACAGAAGAAGTTGAGGCTTCATCCGAGCATTAAATATCCCTGATGCTGATGTTGATGATAATGAGGATTATGATGAAGGCTTTGAAGATGAAGACTATGAGTGATTGCTATGTTTAATAACTTGACATTTAAGTGACCAGGTCTACATTTAGCTTTAGGTATCAAATATATAAAATAACGCACGGTCAACGGGAAATGTTCGATCATTGTCCGCAGGTCATGATTACATCCTCTCAGTTCTACTTCCAAGAAGTTATATATAAAAGGGAAGTTAAGTATTACTTTTGCATTCTTCTCCTTGAGTCTCGTTTTGACATCTCAAGTGATGTAAGTGATGTTTCGTTCATAAATTCGAGACCACTAATGTTACCAGTTGTGCAGTTTAGTTTTGTCATATTTTATCCCGCGATTTTTCGTACGTTACGCGTGTAACTGCTTGCGACTTCCCCGGCTACAAACAACAAATACCCGGCAACTTGAAATCTTAGTGACAACCCTGATATTGTGATTGGTAAACCAATCAGGTACAAATGTTACAATTCCAACAACATCTTTTTCGCATGTTTTTTGCACAAATGACGTCATATTTTGTACATTATGACATCATCTGGTATCCGTTCCCTGTCAATTCTCAATACTTGAAGATGTAGGGGGTTGACAGCCCTGCTTTTGCATGGCAAAGGACATGTCAATTAGGCAAGTTAACTAAACTTTTCAGGTGTTTTTCCGAGACGTTTCGATGAATTTTCACCAACTGCTCCATGTCAATTTGTAGTTGCATAATTTCCCAGCTTTACAAATCAAAAAGAAAAACTGAGAAACATTCTTCAAAATCTGTGTTAATTTTCTTTTCCCATCCTTTCCGCATTTCTGCATTGTTTTGTCTTTTTTAGCATCCTTTCGGGATTTCAATCTGTTCAGCTTTTATAACCAGCAATTATTACAGCAAGTGGGAAATTACCTTTAACTACGTGACTTAGAAAACTTGGAAAAAAACCCAGCGATATTACTAGCCTGAAAAAGGATTCTAGAACGTGGATTTGGCTCTAACGGTGATGACTATGAAACAAAGACGCAGAAAGAACTTACACAATCGATGTTAGAAACACACACGTAGAAAACATCACGATTACAGCACTTTTATGTTCCGCAGCTCCGAATTTGGCGAGTCAAATTGGGAGTGCACACCTACCCTGAATGATCAACTTAAGATATTAGAATACTGCGACGAACTAACCTGTTTTTCTCTGTTTTGTTTATCAAAGTTATTTCCACTTTTGAAGAGAAGTGAAGAAGAGAGTCAAGAGAGCAGAAAAAGAATCCTGGTGCTGAACTAGCGGTTACCAAGCCGTATTACCCAGGCCGTTTCCCCCCGTGTAAAACGGGAGGACTGAACAAACAACAACAAAAACAAACAACAATAATTACAAGAATAATCAACAACAACAATAACTTTATTCATCCCCGGTTTCTCAAGTCATATATCAATTTGTCATCACTTGTTATGATATATGATATATAGTTGTCCAGAGGTATAAAATCGAGCAGAAGCATTTATTTACCCACAACAACCAAGTACACTGCTAAATCATGCAAACTATTTCGATTCGAGCAAGCTCTCCGAGAATCGCAAGCAAAGTAGGTTCACACCCGAGGCTTCAACGTTCCGTGACTTGCTCATGCGTGTATGTGCGTGTCCGGTGATTGCTCACAGGCTAATGCTAAGTCCAATGCAAGAACTGCGTTCTTTTCTAAGTCTTTATTACTAAACATGCATGGTCACTGGATCGTTGTTGCATGCCTCTGGCTGTGGTCAGTTGACTTGCTTCTGTTTTGATCCACCATAAAGCGCATTGTTTGCAGTATCGAAAGCTTTGTTTGCCTGTTCCCTGCAGCTCTCGTCACATTCTCCTGGGATTTTAATTGCTATGTTCACTTGATGATGGCTTTTCTGCCTGGTTTCCCTGATTTTGGTCTTTTGATAATTCAGTCCAATCGAAGGAGCGTCTCCTAACCCCAAGTTAACTCCAAAGTTTTTCGATTTGCTCACTCGGCTCGTAGCCTCCACCTTGACGTCTTGTTCCACAGTCATCACTAAGCCTTGGTTAGTGTCGGCACCGCTCACTTGTGACTGTGCTTGAGGATTGTAATACACTTTTTTGGTCACAGGGTCGAACATCGCTGGAACGAGTTCACAAGACCCCAGAGGGACCATGACTTGAAGCACATACATAATAAAAAGCATGTTAAATAGCCAGTACTTGAGCTCAGGAGACAAATTAACAGACGCCATTCTACTGAGCCAAACTACTGAATTCTTAGAATTGATGCAAACTACGTCATACATACGGGTCTTCGCGTTACTCTTACGACTTCCTGTTGAACTCTGATAAATCCTTTATACTAACCTGAGATCAGGCCCAATTTGAGCGGTTCGTTTCGCCATGCCCGCCGGAAATTTACAAAGCGAAACGAAAATAGAGCCTGATCTCAGGTTACCTTTAGACTTAATTCACTTTTCCTTTGTAAAATGCTGTTTATTGTAAATAAGACGGACCAGAAATGATCGATCATAATGACATAATGGCTTTCTCAACTTCTGTGAGCTGCTTTGTTAACTGTAAGAAGACCTTGAACTCGTCATGGACTTTCGGCTGTCTTGGCTGCCGAAGGGAGGGATCGAAATGCAAGGAATAGGTTTTCTTAGAAAATTAAGACAAAGAGATTCAATGATCGCGTGACTATGGCCCCCCACCAAGATGCTTGCTTTTCATACGGCATGACCTGTTCTTAGAAATTTCTGATGTCCAGCGCACATATTATCATACTCAATCAGGGGTTTTTCCCTTTATTCGGATGATTGAGTCGGCTTCCGAATCCCAGATCAAGCTTAGAGGCCCTGTCCTGTTCAGGGTTAAAACTATAGCCAAAGCATTTTAGGGATAAGGGGTAACGTGGAAAAGGATTGTTAGGATAAGGGATGATTTATCTCTTACAAAAACTATTTCAGTGATCACTAAAATTCTTGGCTGAGGTACTGGCTGGCAGGTGTCCTGACTGGGTCTGATAGGCCGAGGTACCGCAAAACAACCCCTTTAGGCGTTTTGCTAGATCAGTTTATTCTTTCCCTTTGTAAATTAGACTAAGAAGAATGCCACTATTGTAATAAAACTAAATGTTCCAGCTGGATCAATGGTCTTCTCAGAAAAACAGGACGTAGTCGGTGAAACTGAAACGGTATGCATCGCTGGGAATTTTCCCTTCAAAGTGAGTCACACAATTATGAGACTATAAAAAGGTTTCGAAATGAAAACCCTTAAGGGTTAAGCACATTGCAGGATGAGGGGTCTGCTGTGCGCTGTTCATGCTCTGGTTTTCGTCCTAGTTCTGATGTCCTCGCCAGAGAAGAGTTCTGGATTCATTGGCAAGATCCTTGATGAACTGCATCGATTCGATAAAAATGTGCTTAGGAAGGTGTCAGAGCCAGTGAATGACGTCCTCCACAAGTTTGATAAAAATGTGCTCCGACCTGCAGCGGAGCCTGTTAAAAAAGTGCTCCACGAGTTCGATAAAAAATGTTCTCCGAGAAGTAGCGGAGCCTGTGAAGGAAGTCCTACACGAGTTCGATAAAAATGTGCTTAGAAAGGTAGTGACGGCCCTAGGGCTTAGAAGAATTCGCAAAACTTACCAAGAATTTAAGCAAGAAGTTGTTCATTCTAAAGTTACCTTTACCGCTGATTAGTACCGAGTGGAAAAGATTGTTCCCTGCCTCGATGGACAACATGATATAGTGAATGCAGAACAGCCCGTTGAGATTTACTTGGAAGACAGCGTGAAAATTATACAAGATCGATACTGCAGAAAATGTGGCCAGCATTTCTTCAGTGAAGGCGAGCGAAAGGATGAACTTTAAAATGAACGTTAACATTTTTCAGCGACACTGACCCATCATAGATTTTTTGTATTTAGCTATAAGACCTCTAAGTTTGATCAGTTGGGTCGTGAATTTCAGCGCCTGACATCACTCTTTCGTTGTTTTGTAGCTTTTATATAAGAAGTACTCCAGTGTTATGTTGACCAGCTAGTCTTCAGCAACGAGTCTTGGTGCGAGTCGCAAAGATATGCATGTTAATTTTAATAGGCCTGATTAGTTCAAACGTTTTATCTGTATATACCCCTATTTTTTACTTGTAATTAGTTAATTGCAAACGACCCCACAAGCTCATGTAGCTTTAATACTCATCGTTTTAAAATAAAGGCTATCTATCTATCTATCTACGAGCAAAACATTTCTGGAACAGCTCGGCCGGTAACTAAAGACAAATGTTTCGTTCCATAAAAATTCGGTTTCGGAATTGGTACTTGCTTCTAACCGGTGCCATTTCGTCTCTTTTGACGTGTAAACGGGGCTTTTTTAACCGCGCGCAGACGATTTCAAGCCATGAGTATTCAGCTGCATCTAATCGTAGCCCTCTGATATGTCAGTTCCTTGATGTACCTCATCTAATGCCTGCAGGGAGCTTTGAAAATAAAGGATGAAGTGTTGCAAATGGATGAAAAGTATAGTGTCATCCTAAATTCCTTTTAGTTAACATAAATTCTAACAGCTTATATCTTATTTTGTGGTACAAATTAATATATAACGTGCCAATTGTTGTGAAGTATTTTGAAAATTATTTTTAAGACAGATCTATCTTAACTTTTGAGTTTAGGTTTTGTTTCATTAAGTCTTGTTTTTGTCCACGTACTGTTTTCCTGTTTTGATCTTTTGTTTTTTACTTGTACTTGAAGTTATGCTTAGCTCGCGAATTTACTTATTGCCATATTAGGAATGTTACAGGTGGTCGTGTTTGTGGTGTTAGAGCTGACCTTCGTTATTTGGTACTTATCAGTTGCGGCTGTGCGTAGGCTAGTCTATTCCCTGTCAATAGCAAACCTGTTGCAATGTTAGCGATAAGATTATACAATGGAAACTCTTCCGGTCAGCTAACCCAAACATGTCCAGCTTTGGCTATTAAAACCGCTAATATACTTGAACTAGTGGGTAGAGTAGAAGTAGAGAAGTTGGTAGAACCGACAAACTTGCTGTGTAAGTAGAAGTTGTAAGAAGATTAAGAAGAATAAAGGCAAGATGTAAATCAGATTCCTGGTACCTCGTCGTGTAGCGAGCGAGTTGTTCGAACACACCCCCACACAATGCTTGCATCCCTACCTATGTACAGAGTTTCTTCAGAGAGAAAAATACGTTCACCCCAAGAGTTCAGCGCGAGTAGTTCGCTGCAGTGCAACCTCGATATAACGAACCTCTATAAAGCAAAGTTCTCTATATAAGGAACACTTTCTCTACCCCAGTAATAGTAAAATATATATAACGAAACCTCGTCAGTTGTAGCGAACAAATTGTGCCAGTCCCTTGGCCCTTCGTTATAACGAGCTTCCACTGATATCAGTTGTGCGAGCAAGGTGTTGTTGCATAAATATGTTAGAGAAGGCTGTTCTACTTTTTGCAACAACTAAATTTTCCGGCTGAAGCGGTTTCATACCACGTCATGCTTACTAGGGTCGCCGGCACGCTTTGTTACATTGGAGTAACGCGCTATTCTGAAAAAAACAAAACCACTTGTACTAAAAAGCAGAAGAACCAGACCATCCCAAAAACGTAGAGAAGTTGAGTTTGAACAAGTTTATCTCATTGAAAGGATTAGAACAATGCACAATGAAGTTACCGAGTTCTGCCAAGCAGTTCACTTCAGGTCCTTCAGTATAGCAATTTCTGGGTTTTCTATCGTGTTTATCGGGACATAGCTAATTTATTTATGTGTATCCTGGTTTTTAACCTATGATCAGGCATTTTTTAAGCGTTTATATGGA
Source organism: Porites lobata (assembly GCA_942486035.1). Lineage (NCBI taxonomy): Eukaryota > Metazoa > Cnidaria > Anthozoa > Scleractinia > Poritidae > Porites > Porites lobata. The sequence goes on along the minus strand of CALNXK010000858.1, from coordinate 31,181 downwards.
GATATTGAGAGGGCATGGTCTAATTATCGATCTGTTTCTCGACCCTCAAACTTCAATTTAAAAAAGAACTGCGTTTGGCATCCTCAATTGCTTTGGTTTTCACATCGGACCTCATCAAAATTCAAACGACATGGACAACTGAATGGATCACTAAATTGTTGTGAAACCTTGCTTTCGTAACATCTGAAATGCCGGATTACTGTCCCGCAATGGCCTTTGAAAGAAGCGGTTGTAGAGCTGGTTGCAAAGCTGTGACCAGTTTCAGTTGGTCGAGGGTCATAAACACCATTCCTGTCGCCAATCGACATTTTGAGCACACTGTCACAGAACTCTTGATCATTAATTGCTTGGATATTTCAACTGCTCCTTGATCTCTGCTTGAAGAAACTGTTATGCCTAGAAATTTACTCCTATCTGAAGTGATCCATCTAACAGAACTGTGCACTGATATCGTGACCACGCTGAAACCTTCCTCGCGGAAATCATGTTCGTGATTAGGACAGGCGTTTGTCGTGATCAGCGCTAGCATGAAGGAAAACAAAGCCAAAGTTAACATTATGATTGGTGATCGCAGCATTTCTCGATCTGTGTGATAGCTCTCTTTCAATTTCCAAGTCACGATAGGTTAGTTGCCATCGGTGGAAATAAGTATGCAAGCTTTCGATTTGGCTGGGCTCCTGCTTCCGGGCTTATAAGCTACCGTGACGTCATAGCAAAGACATCGTACATCACCGAAAGTATCTATGATGTCTTAGTATAAAAACACTCAGTGCGGGGCTTTCAACAAAAAGACTCATCTGCTTGGTTGAAATCCATTCACTCGGCAGTCCATTGAAAAGGGTTTTAAAATAAACAGATCTAGACGCGCTCCACTAAATAATGTTAATGATGTTAGCTCCTTCAGACAAGGCCAAATTTGAATCACGGCCTTTTTTAATCATATAATCAGGAGCCATAATCAGGCTTCTGATCAGTCGTAGAGAAGAAAAAGGGCATCTTGGTGTCGTTGTCTTGAGTTCTGTAATCGCCTAAAAGAGTCCTCGGTTCGGTCTGTTTCTTTATTCAGCTCTCACTCTCTGGTGAATGCACAGTATAAGCATCGCAAAAACAAAAAAGCAAAACAAAAGATAAAACAGTCGCTCGTGGAACCGCCAGTGCGTGGTTTTCTTTGAAAACCAAGAAGCATAAAATTGACGCGTGACAGGTCATGAATTAAAAGCGTCCTGTTACCTTCCGAATTTTCATAGAACATACAAGGCTTTTAGTTGAAAAGTCCAAAAGTGTGTTGCAAGCGCCAGTCAGAATGAGGGCCACGACTTTTGCTGCCTTAGCTCTTGTCAGTCTTGTATTCTTCACAATTCTTCTAACTTCACCAGACAAGACTTCCGGATTTCGGCTACGCAAAGTCGTCAGGAAGGTAGCGAAACCGGTGGAAAAAGTGGTGGAGAAACCGGTGAAAAAATTGCTGAAAGCCGTAGGCCCCAAGAGAGTTCGCAAGACCTACAAAGAATTTAAACAAGAAGTTGTTCATTCTAAAGTTACTTTCACCGCCGATTCGTACCGAGTGGAAAAGATTGTTCCCTGCCCCGATGGACAACATGACATAATGGACGCAGAACAGCCCGTTGAGATTTACTTTGAAGACGGCGTGAAAATTATACAAGATCGATACTGCAGAAAATGTGGCCAGCATTTCTTTAGTGAAGGCGAGCGAAAGGATGAACTGTGAAACGAACCACGAACGAGACTTAAAAGAAAGGCTGAATTAACTTTTGGCAACACGACGGTAGGAATATGAGTGCGCAGAGACGATCGGCACCTTTTTGTCGGGAAAGAAATAGGTGATGCTTAACTTGATTATAATGTGATCAAATATTAATTAGAAATGGACATTTGTAGCGCGAAGAAGTTAGATTTCGTGACATTAGATTTCGCAGTAATGTAGACAAAGTCCGAGTATATTTACGATATAAAATGATGTAACTGCATGCATTTTCTTAGGCTAAATAAGGTGAAAGAACGCGCGATTTTGTAATAGACAATTTAGATACATTACGATGGGAACTTTTACTGTAAATGTGATTAATGTAAAAATACTGCCTTACGCAAGGATAGTAGAAAAACCACTGTATACTTGGAATGTTTTTAATTAGTTGATCGTTGATCGTTGTGTTACGACCGTTGAATATGTGAGAATTGTACATCGCAGTCGATTTTTGGATTGCATTAAATCGTGTTGTTACATCGAAAGATACAGTCCTCTTGATTTGTTTGAACCACCGTTGAATATGTGAGAATTGTACATCGCAGTCGATTTTTGGATTGCATTAAATCGTGTTGTTACATCGAAAGATACAGTCCTCTTGATTTGTTTGAACCAGCGTAGCGGGGTTAAAAGAATTCCGCAACAGTTTTTTAAAAAATGAATATAGCACAACTTCAGAACAACTCCTGGAACTATTACGAAAATTTGGAATGATTTGAAAACGCCAATACTCGGGAAGTTTTTTAAGGAGTATCATTTGCATGTAGTTCTGATCGCAATCTGTTACGGTAAAAAAAGGAACAAATATGTAAATCATTATACTTCACAGGTGTTTTCAATACATTAGATTCTCATCGTTTTTTTACGAGAACGAAAATAGAATAATGAGTCATCTATATTCACCCATGCGCAAATAACCCCAAAATGATTTTTGAAATTTCCTAACGGCATCGTAGTTTCGAGCAAGTCTCTCCTGAACGATCATGGATCGCTTGTGTTTAACGATACCTGATGAAAGTTATTGCTGCTGAAACTGTTCGCTCTATTGCAAGGTGCATGGTATAACATTAGAACTGTATCAACAACACAGTGAAGACATTCAACTCGCGAATCAATATGGCACGGATTTGAAAGTGTAAGTGCTACAGCTATTGCATTTGCTATATCTCTTGCCTTTCTCTTGTCTAAACGAATTGTCAAAGAGCTGCCAAGTGCACGCACTATTTAGATTGTGAACTTCTTTCTCAACTGAAACTTTCTCAACTGAAACCTTTCAGAGTGTTTTATTTTAATTGACAGTTGTATGTTTTTCCTTTTTCTTTTCCCTCAGTTTTGAGAAGTAACATTTAGTGCATGGTCGAGTGATGAGGATCGTAACGAAGAGAGTTATCAGCTTATATGGTAGAAAAACAGCAAGAGATTTGTAAAGGTAACTATCCAAGTAAAAAGTCACCTTAATCAGGACAATCGTAAACTGACAGAAGGAAAAAAATGGTTTTAATATGGTCATAGAAAACTTGTCAGTTTTTTTGTAGGATACCTAAGGTCACTATAACTTAGTTATGCTAGACTCGATAACGAGTTGAAGTATGATTGATTTTCTGTGGACAATATTTGCTTCTGAGTGATTTTACATTTAGCAATATACTAATTAGTTTTACTAGCATTATCCCTATGAGCAAATAGACTGCTTTATATAAAGTTGTTATTACCTATATGTTTACTTCAATGCTTTTTTGAAATTTAAACACATAAGAGCAAACTGGGACATGGGTGTTAGAGAATAAAGAGCAGAAATTATATCGTGACAAGTTCTCTTCTTAGTCTGCAACCATTTGCTAAAACGGAAATCACTTCCTTTTCGTTGGAGAGTCGTCCAAATTTGTATTTACCTTTGTACTGTTTGGTTCAGTATCATCCCTTCAAATCAATTCTTTCCTTTTCAAAGTGCATGTCTCGGACAAATGAAACATTTAGAGGAAACTCAGGCCCGCGGACAGAATTTTTAAGATACTTGGATTCTCTCCCGGGGAATATTCCCTTAAATACACTGTAAGCCGCATAGGTATGTGCCACCCCAAAGGATATGGTTTTGGGGCTTTTTCGGTCTAAAAACGGGTATACACTTTGCTCATTTTGGTATGGAATTGGATATGGTTTTCGAGGGAAAAAAACGCCGTGTAAGCACGTATTTGTCGTTTCAATTCCAAATTAATGAATAACAAAGAAAAAGAAATATTTGCTTATTCTTTGACATAATTTCTGCCTAGAGACCAGGACTAAAAAAAGGCGGGGAAAATGTCATTTTTTTTGGTCTGAAATAAGGCCAGGAGTTAAAGAACAGGGCGGCTCTAACCCCAACCAAGAAATCCCAGGAGTACCCCCCCCCAAGAGATTTTCTTCAAGTAGTAAATGATGCAAAAAACGGTCAAGGTTTACATACTAGGGCTACACGGGAAAAACGAGCGGACCGATTACGAAATGATTCTAAAACGCAAGTGCCTGTGGTAACAACACCTCCGGCTCCGGCCCTTAGCTTACCACCATCTTTCTCTTTCCTTGCAATTCTTACAACTTACTTCAATGAATTTACGACTATATATCTTTCTCAGTCGAACACATAAGACAAAAACAAATTTCCTCGCTTTGAGTTAGATAATCAATAAAGGGTTAGGAATTATGTACTAGCTAAGGAAACTCGCACGGCTTGTGTTAGGTAATCACTGATTTCAAAAACCTATCACGATAAAATTTTGACTGCCAGATAAAGAGTATTTCAAACAAATCGTATCCAACTTCTTCTTTAAAGAGTTCTTTGTTATGCTTTAACTATTGTTTTTGTCTTGTTAACTCACGTAGGCGAACAATCTAACAGAAGTACAGTCATTAATTGCTAAGTGCGGACCCAACTAAATCGGACGATTTTGAAAACAGTAAGTACTTGTAACAACTCCGATCCCGATCTTTTGTTAGTGACTTTGTGAACTGACTACTCAGGTTCTCAGACTACAGACTTTGCAAAATGGCTCATTTGGTAACTCTTTTCCTCTTTACTTTTTACGCAGTCATCCAGGCGAGTCAAAATCAGTTAAAATCGCTGAAAATACCTTTTTGAAGGCAAAAAGACGACAATATTGGGTAAGGTAGGTAAGGTAGTACACTGTTTATTTAACATTTATCTATATACATAGTTAGCGATATATTGACTATTTTCCAATTGCCCATGCATAATACACTCTGTTTGCCCCCAAATTTTCCATAACTTATTGTCTTAAAATGCTCTTGGGAAAATGCAATACTCCCAGGAGCATTTAAAAACAATGGTTTATGCAGAATTTGGGGGGCACACAGAGTTTATTATGGGCAATTGGAAAATAGAGAATTGCTACTGTAGCTTGCTGTAAAGATGAATTCGAAGCAAACTCATTTACCAACTAGCAGATTGTGTGGGTAAGCTGTGGTATAAACCCAATAAGGAAGTCCTCGTCCCAGGGTCTATTGGTGTCCCGGCCAATATGGCGGCGTGGAGCTGTTGGTTTGGATCTTCCATCGCTCACAGAGTCAGTCATCAGTGTAGCAGTGCAAACCTAATTTAAGCTTAATAGCACCTACAAAAATTTCAAGAAGGGACTCTGCAATATAAAAACCAAAATACCAAAGAAGTCAATAGAAATAGAAGGTCAGGACAGACATCATGACAGGGGGCACCCAACGACGATTTCCTCCTAATTGCGTTGAAATTATGAAAGAATTCTCTTTATCGAGTAGATGGCGAGGATGTTAAAGTAGGCGCTGATTTCAGGCTTTATCTTTCGCACCTTCCTGTAGTTCCCCAAAAAGTAGGTGGCTCAAAACTCGAATTAGCCAGTTTTTAGTAGACTACAGTACTTTTTTAAAAATCTCTAGAAGTGCATTCTAAGCGGGGCTGTAAAATTTGTATCTGTTCGGTCATCCTAGGGGAACTTGAGGCTTTTCGAAATTACAAGGGCTTCATTTTTATTTTCCAGAAAGTATGAGACCGTAAGTTAATTAAGTTCATTTCTTTATCACCTAGAGAGATGCCATCAGATCAGAGGCACAATTTAAAAGATTTGACCAACAAGAAACAAGAAAGGTAAATACAATATTAAAATAATTTTATTCTATTTATATACATTAAGCAGTCTAGATAGCAACACAGGAAGATACCAGAATTCATGATCAAAACAAACTACACTGTGAAATTCAAACTGCATGATAAATGGCATAAGACATAATGCTGCCTCTCTCAAACATGCCAAGGAATACTCCAGTTTTAAACCTGTGAGAGCAACAATTAGGATGCCAGGGCATTATGTTTGATGCCCTATGATATATTCTAACTTTTACATAAAAACTTTGATTAAACAATAATATATACTTAGGGGTCAACTGGAATTCGAACCTAGCAAAGAAATGGGATACACATTTTCTCCCTGAACTATAACGTGCAAAGTCTTATTATATAAGAAAATATACACCAACTCAACTGTTATTCATACTCAGCAAAGAACTGGGACGCAGCAGCTTTCTAAACAATTGAATACAAACTTTAATTAGTTTTCCAAGCATTATCCTAATGAGCAAATAGACTAAAATGGGACATGGGTGTTAGAGAATAGAAAGAAGAAATAATATTGTGACAAGCTGTCTTCTTAGACTGCGTCCACTTACTAAAATTTAAAAAATTATTCCCTTTTTCGTTTACTGACAAGAGTCGTACAAATTTTTATTTAACCGCCTTTGAACTGTTTTGGTTTAATATCAACCCTTCAAACCAATTCTTTCCTTTTCAAAGTGCCTCGACCAAATGAAGCATTTAAAGACACCCAGGCCCGTGGACAGAATTTTTAAGATACATGGATTTTCTCCTGGGGAGTAATCCCCCTTATATAAGCCAACTAGGACTTGGAGAACCGGGGGCACACCCCTGGGATTTCAGTCACTTTCGGGTAGTAAATAACACAAATAAGCAGCCACGGTTTAAATACTAGGGCTACGCGTCAATCGCATGAGAGAGAGAGTTAGCTTCCTTTTTTATTGGGTACTTTGTTTTGCTCTGCACATAAGTTTTGATTACTCTTTTTAGATAACTCAATCTAAGAGAAGTGCAGGTATATTAAAGTTGTTTAAAACGTGCGGGCTCCCAAAACAAAATGATTTGAAAGATCTTAATTATGTGCCAGTAATTTTCCTTGCATTAAATTAGATAAATATATGCAATCATGGTTAGGGATATTATGTACTACCTAAGGCTAGGGAACCTAACTTGTGATAGGTAATCACTGATTTCAAAAACCTATCATAATAAAATTGTGACTGCCAGATAAAAAGTATTTCAACAAGTCATATCTGAACCGGGGGCCCTTTCAGAGTCATATCTGACTTCATCATTTTGTTATGCTTTTACTAATTTTTTTTGTCTTCTTCACTCATGTAGGCAACAATCTAATAACAATCTAACAGAAGTTCAGTGCTGACCCAACTAAACCAGGATATTTTCAAAACGGTAAGAGCTTGGGGCTTGTAACAACCCCAATCCCGATCTTTATTTAGTGACTTAACAAATTATGGCTCCTAAGGATCTTCCTTGAAGTATTAGAATACATAAAAATTCTGATATTTATAAAAGGCAATTTACATTTATAACGTCAACTGGCATTCCAACTCAGTGAAAATGGGAGACAGGTGCTCCCTAAACTATGACATAATACATAATATTTATAAAAAGTTAATAACCTCTTGCGTGTTATGCCAGATAACACTAAGAAAACACACAAAAAGTAATACTCCTCCCTGGACTAATAACTTAGTCTATGATAAATGGCACTTACTATTTTTAACTTACGAATTTTAAAAACACTAGATAACCTGCCATTTCCAACCCAGCAAGCAAGAGAGACAGGACCTCCCTGGACTGAAACTTCGATCTATGATAGTTACAACTTACTATTAAAACTGTGTAGATAAACTGGGATTCCACCCCAGCAAGCAAGGGAGACAGGAGCTCCCTGGACTGACACTTCAGTCTTTAATAGTTATTACTTACTATTAAAATTAGATAAACTGGGATTCCAACCCAGCAAGCAAGGGAGACAGGAGCTACCTGGACTGAAACTTCAGTCTTTAATAGTTATTCCTTGCTATTAAAACTAGATAAACTGGGAAACCAACCCAGCAAGCATGGGAGAAAGGAGCTCCTTGGACTGATACTTCAGTCTTTAAGAGTGTTATTACTTACTATGAAAATTAGATAAACTGGGATTCCAACCCAGCAAGCAAGGAGGACAGCAGCTCCCTGGACTGATACTTCAGTCTTTAATAGTGTTATTACTTACTATGAAAACTAAATAAACTGGGATTCCAACCCAGCAAGCAAGGGAAACTGGAGCTCCCTGGACTGATACTTCAGTCTTTAATAGTGTTATTACTTACTATTAAAATTAGATAAACTGGGATTCCAACCCAGCAAGCAAGGGAGACAGGAGCTTCCTGGACTGATACTTCAGTCAATGAGAGATGAAACTTACTGTTAAAATAAAGCATTTAGTGGGATTCCAACACAGCTAGCTAGATAAGTAATACCAGCAGTGATACTAGAGTCTATGATGCATGTAGTTGAACCTTTAATACCCTAATTCTAGAACTAACTGCAGTGCATTACATCTTAGCTTTAATTATTATTTATAGTATTTATACTGTTCGAGCAGCAGCAATTCTTTCAATAAATTTAATAGCAGCCGTAAGTAGAAAAAGGGGATTCCCAAAACAAAGTTGGCCTATTGTTGCCAATACAGTGGCCTCAAGCCAGGTGGAGGGTTTCGTGCGTTCCACAGGGTGCTTGTCTACTTATGCGGTGAGAGTGGTACTGAGCCATCAGTTACACCGAGGTCTGGGTGGTCGCCTCTGACCGACAGGTGATGTATTGGGCGCCTGATAAGAAAACGACCGTTGCACTCAAGTGCTTATCAACTCATTCTGCAGTGGTGCAGAGCTTTCTGACGTGATACTGCACGGGCCGTGGCGGTGTACCGCTCATCGGGTCATGCCATATCTCAGCTTCTGTCACGAAACAAGTCTGTTGTAAGCGCTCATGCCCAGGTGTCCCGGTCTGGACGCAAGCGGAGGTCCCCCAATTTATATGGCCGTTGCACTCACGTGCGTCTCGGATACTGCACAGGCCATACACCCTTTTCTTTAGGTCATGCCATATCTCAGCTTCTGTAACGAAAAGGGGTTTTTTCCAGCCTTTAATTTTTTTTTGTTGTTGTTTTTTAGGTATAATTTAAGGTTTTCTTGGAAAGAGTTGTTGCTTTAAGAAGATTGTCACTGATTTTCAAAGTAATATGCACTTAGGGCAACTGGGATTCCAGCCCAGCCAGCATTAGGGAGACAGCAGCTCCTGGACTGATACTTCAGTAAGTAATAGATGAAACTTACTATTAAAACTAGATAAACTGGGATTGCAACCCAGCAAGCAAGGGAGACAGGAGCTCCCGGACTGATACTTCAGTCAATAATAGATGCAACTTACTATTAAAACTAGATAAACTGGGATTCCAACCCAGCAAGCAAGGGAGACAAGAACTCCCTGGACTGATACTTCTGTCCATAATAGATGAAACTTACTATTAAAACTAGATAAACTGGGATTCCAACCCAGCAAGCAAGGGAGACACTAGCTTCCTGGACTGATACTTCAGTCAATAATAGATAAACCTTACTATTGAAACTAGATGAACTGGGATTCCAACCCAGCAAGCAAGGGAGACAGGAGCTCCCTGGACTGATACTTCAGTGTATAATAGATAGAGGTTACTATTAAAACTAAATAAACTGGGATTCCAGCCCAGCAAGCAAGGGAGACAAGAACTCCCTGGATTGATACTTCAGTCAATAATAGATGAAACTTACTATTAAAACTAGATAAACTGGGATTCCAACCCAGCAAGCAAGGGAGACAGCAGCTCCCTGGACTGATACTTCAGTCAAGAATAGATGACACTTACTATTGAAACTAGATAAAATGGGATTCCAACCCAGCAAGCAAGGGAGACATGCAGGAGCTCCCTGGACTGATACTTCAGTCAATAATAGATGAAACTTAGTATTAAAACTAGATAAACTGGGATTCCAACCCAGCAAGCAAGGGAGACAGGAGCTCCCTGGACTGATACTTCAGTCTTTAATAGTGTTATTACTTACTATTAAAATTAGATAAACTGGGATTCCAACCCAGCAAGCAAGGGAGACAGGAGCTCCTGGCAGTCAATAATAGATGAAACTTCCTATTAAAACTAGATAAACTGGGATTCCAACCCAGCAAGCAAGGGAGACAGCAGCTTCCTGGACTGATAATTCAGTCAATAATAGATGAAACTTACTATTGAAACTAGATAAACTGGGATTCCAACCCAGCAAGCAAGGGAGACATCAGCTCCCTGGACTAATACTTCAGTCTTTAATAATGTTTTTACTTACTATTAAAATTAGATAAACTGGGATTCCAACCCAGCAAGCAAGGGAGACAGGAGCTTCCTGGACTGATACTTCAGTCAATGAGAGATGAAACTTACTGTTAAAATAAAGCATTTACTGGGATTCCAACACAGCTAGCTAGATAAGTAATACCTGGAGTGATACTAGGGTCTATGATGCATGTAGTTGAACCTTTAATACCCTAATTCTAGAACTAAATGCAGTGCATTACATCTTAGCTTTAATTATTATTTATAGTATTTATACTGTTAGAGCAGCAGCAATTCTTTCAAGAAATTTAATAGCAGCCGTAAGTAGAAAAAGGGGATTCCCAACACAAAGTTGGCCTATTGTTGCCAATACAGTGGCCTCAAGCCAGGTGGAGGGTTTCGTGCGTTCCACAGGGTGCTTGTCTACTTATCTTGTGTGAGTGGTACTGAGCCATCAGTTACACCGAGGTCTGGGTGGTCGCCTCTGACCGACAGGTGATGTATTGGGCGCCTGATAAGAAAACGGCCGTTGCACTCAAGTGCTTATCAACTCATTCTGCAGTGGTGCAGAGCTTTACGAGTGATACTGCACGGGCCGTGGCGGTGTACCGCTCATCGGGTCATGCCATATCTCAGCTTCTGTCACGAAACAAGTCTGTTGTAAGCGCTCATGCCCAGGTGTCCCGGTCTGGGCAAGCGGAGGTCCCCAATTTATATGGCGTTGCACTCACGTGCGTCTCGGATACTGCACAGGCCATACACCCTTTTCTTTAGGTCATGCCATATCTCAGCTTCTCTAACGAAAAGGGTTTTTTCCAGCCTTTAATTTTTTTTTGTTGTTGTTTTTTAGGTATAATTTAAGGTTTTCTTGGAAAGAGTTGTTGCTTTAAGAAGATTGTCACTGATTTTCAAAGTAATATGCACTTAGGGCAACTGGGATTCCAGCCCAGCCAGCATTAGGGAGACAGCAGCTCCTGGACTGATACTTCAGTAAGTAATAGATGAAACTTACTATTAAAACTAGATAAACTGGGATTGCAACCCAGCAAGCAAGGGAGACAGGAGCTCCCGGACTGATACTTCAGTCAATAATAGATGAAACTTACTATTAAAACTAGATAAACTGGGATTCCAACCCAGCAAGCAAGGGAGACAAGAACTCCCTGGACTGATACTTCTGTCCATAATAGATGAAACTTACTATTAAAACTAGATAAACTGGGATTCCAACCCAGCAAGCAAGGGAGACACCAGCTTCCTGGACTGATACTTCAGTCAATAATAGATAAAACTTACTATTGAAACTAGATGAACTGGGATTCCAACCCAGCAAGCAAGGGAGACAGGAGCTCCCTGGACTGATACTTCAGTGTATAATAGATAGAGGTTACTATTAAAACTAAATAAACTGGGATTCCAGCCCAGCAAGCAAGGAGAGACAAGAACTCCCTGGATTGATACTTCAGTCAATAATAGATGAAACTTACTATTAAAACTAGATAAACTGGGATTCCAACCCAGCAAGCAAGGGAGACAGCAGCTCCCTGGACTGATACTTCAGTCAAGAATAGATGAAACTTACTATTGAAACTAGATAAACTGGGATTCCAACCCAGCAAGCAAGGGAGACAGGAGCTCCCTGGACTGATACTTCAGTCAATAATAGATGAAACTTACTATTAAAACTAGATAAACTGGGATTCCAACCCAGCAAGCAAGGGAGACAGGAGCTCCCTGGACTGATACTTCAGTCTTTAATAGTGTTATTACTTACTATTAAAATTAGATAAACTGGGATTCCAACCCAGCAAGCAAGGGAGACAGGAGCTCCCGGCAGTCAATAATAGATGAAACTTCCTATTAAAACTAGATAAACTGGGATTCCAACCCAGCAAGCAAGGGAGACAGCAGCTTCCTGGACTGATAATTCAGTCAATAATAGATGAAACTTACTATTGAAACTAGATAAACTGGGATTCCAACCCAGCAAGCAAGGGAGACATCAGCTCCTTGGACTGATACTTCAGTCTTTAATAGTGTTATTACTTACTATTAAAATTAGATAAACTGGGATTCCAACCCAGCAAGCAAGGGAGACAGGAGCTTCCTGGACTGATACTTCAGTCAATGAGAGATGAAACTTACTGTTAAAATAAAGCATTTACTGGGATTCCAACACAGCTAGCTAGATAAGTAATACCTGGAGTGATACTAGAGTCTATGATCCATGTAGTTGAACCTTTAATACCCTAATTCTAGAACTAAATGCAGTGCATTACATCTTAGCTTTAATTATTATTTATAGTATTTATACTGTTCGAGCAGCAGCAATTCTTTCAATAAATTTAATAGCAGCCGTAAGTAGAAAAAGGGGATTCCCAACACAAAGTTGGCCTATTGTTGCCAATACAGTGGCCTCAAGCCAGGTGGAGGGTTTCGTGCGTTCCACAGGGTGCTTGTCTACTTATGCGGTGAGAGTGGTACTGAGCCATCAGTTACACCGAGGTCTGGGTGGTCGCCTCTGACCGACAGGTGATGTATTGGGCGCCTGATAAGAAAACGGCCGTTGCACTCAAGTGCTTATCAACTCATTCTGCAGTGGTCCAGAGCTTTACGAGTGGTACTGCACGGGCCGTAGCGGTCTACCGCTCATCGGGTCATGCCATATCTCAGCTTCTGTCACGAAACAAGTCTGTTGTAAGCGCTCATGCCCAGGTGTCCCGGTCTGGACGCAAGCGGAGGTCCCCCAATTTATATGGCCGTTGCACTCACGTGCGTCTCGGATACTGCACAGGCCATACACCCTTTTCTTTAGGTCATGCCATATCTCAGCTTCTGTAACGAAAAGGGGTTTTTTCCAGCCTTTAATTTTTTGTTGTTGTTGTATTTTAGGTATAATTTAAGGTTTTCTTGGAAAGAGTTGTTGCTTTAAGAAGATTATCACTGATTTTCAAAGTAATATGCACTTAAGGTAACTGGGATTCCAGCCCAGCCAGCAAGGGAGACAGCAGCTCCCGGACTGATACTTCAGTCAGTAATAGATGAAACTTACTATTAAAACTAGATAAACTGGGATTCCAACCCAGCAAGCAAGGGAGACAGGAGATCCCGGACTGATACTTCAGTCAATAATAGATGAAACTTACTATTAAAACTAGATAAACTGGGATTCCAACCCAGCAAGCAAGGGAGACAAGAACTCCCTGGACTGACACTTCTGTCCATAATAGATGAAACTTACTATTAAAACTAGATAAACTGGGATTCCAACCCAACAAGCAAGGGAGACAGGAGCTCCCTGGACTGATATTTCAGTCTTTAATAGTTATTACTTACTATTAAAATTACATAAACTGGGATTCCAACCCAGCAAGCAAGGGAGACAGGAGCTCCCTGGACTGATACTTCAGTCTTTAATAGTGTTTTTACTTACTATTAAAATTAGATAAACTGGGATTCCAACCCAGCAAGCAAGGGAGACAGGAGCTCCCTGGACTGATACGTCAGTCAATGAGAGATGAAACTTACTGTTAAAATAAAGCATTTAGTGGGATTCCAACACAGCTAGCTAGATAAGTAATACCAGGAGTGATACTAGAGTCTATGATGCATGTAGTTGAACCTTTAATACCCTAATTCTAGAACTAACTGCAGTGCATTACATCTTAGCTTTAATTATTATTTATAGTATTTATACTGTTCGAGCAGCAGCAATTCTTTCAATAAATTTAATAGCAGCCGTAAGTAGAAAAAGGGGATTCCCAAAACAAAGTTGGCCTATTGTTGCCAATACAGTGGCCTCAAGCCAGGTGGAGGGTTTCGTGCGTTCCACAGGGTGCTTGTCTACTTATGTGGTGAGAGTGGTACTGAGCCATCAGTTACACCGAGGTCTGGGTGGTCGCCTCTGACCGACAGGTGATGTATTGGGCGCCTGATAAGAAAACGGCCGTTGCACTCAAGTGCTTATCAACTCATTCTGCAGTGGTGCAGAGCTTTTAACGAGTGATACTGCACGGGCCGTAGCGGTGTACCGCTCATCAGGTCATGCCATATCTCAGCTTCTGTCACGAAACAAGTCTGTTGTAAGCGCTCATGCCCAGGTGTCCCGGTCTGGACGCAAGCGGAGGTCCCCAATTTATATGGCCGCGTTGCACTCACGTGCGTCTCGGATACTGCACAGGCCATACACCCTTTTCTTTAGGTCATGCCATATCTCAGCTTCTGTAACGAAAAGGGGTTTTTTCCAGCCTTTAATTTTTTGTTGTTGTTGTATTTTAGGTATAATTTAAGGTTTTCTTGGAAAGAGTTGTTGCTTTAAGAAGATTATCACTGATTTCTAAAGTAATATGCACTTAGGGCAACTGGGATTCCAGCCCAGACAGCATTACGGAGACAGCAGCTCCCGGACTGATAATTCAGTCAGTAATAGATGAAACTTACTATTAAAACTAGATAAACTGGGATTCCAACCCAGCAAGCAAGGGAGACAGGAGCTCCCGGACTGATACTTCAGTCAATAATAGATGAAACTTACTATTAAAACTAGATAAACTGGGATTCCAACCCAGCAAGCAAGGGAGACAAGAACTCCCTGGACTGATACTTCTGTCCATAATAGATGAAACTTACTATTAAAACTAGATAAACTGGGATTCCAACCCAGCAAGCAAGGGAGACACTAGCTTCCTGGACTGATACTTCAGTCAATAATAGATAAACCTTACTATTGAAACTAGATGAACTGGGATTCCAACCCAGCAAGCAAGGGAGACAGGAGCTCCCTGGACTGATACTTCAGTGTATAATAGATAGAGGTTACTATTAAAACTAAATAAACTGGGATTCCAGCCCAGCAAGCAAGGGAGACAAGAACTCCCTGGATTGATACTTCAGTCAATAATAGATGAAACTTACTATTAAAACTAGATAAACTGGGATTCCAACCCAGCAAGCAAGGGAGACAGCAGCTCCCTGGACTGATACTTCAGTCAAGAATAGATGACACTTACTATTGAAACTAGATAAAATGGGATTCCAACCCAGCAAGCAAGGGAGACATGCAGGAGCTTCCTGGACTGATACTTCAGTCAATAATAGATGAAACTTACTATTAAAACTAGATAAACTGGGATTCCAACCCAGCAAGCAAGGGAGACAGGAGCTCCCTGGACTGATACTTCAGTCTTTAATAGTGTTATTACTTACTATTAAAATTAGATAAACTGGGATTCCAACCCAGCAAGCAAGGGAGACAGGAGCTCCTGGCAGTCAATAATAGATGAAACTTCCTATTAAAACTAGATAAACTGGGATTCCAACCCAGCAAGCAAGGGAGACAGCAGCTTCCTGGACTGATAATTCAGTCAATAATAGATGAAACTTACTATTGAAACTAGATAAACTGGGATTCCAACCCAGCAAGCAAGGGAGACATCAGCTCCCTGGACTCATACTTCAGTCTTTAATAATGTTTTTACTTACTATTAAAATTAGATAAACTGGGATTCCAACCCAGCAAGCAAGGGAGACAGGAGCTCCCTGGACTGATACTTCAGTCAATGAGAGATGAAACTTACTGTTAAAATAAAGCATTTACTGGGATTCCAACACAGCTAGCTAGATAAGTAATACCTGGAGTGATACTAGGGTCTATGATGCATGTAGTTGAACCTTTAATACCCTAATTCTAGAACTAAATGCAGTGCATTACATCTTAGCTTTAATTATTATTTATAGTATTTATACTGTTAGAGCAGCAGCAATTCTTTCAATAAATTTAATAGCAGCCGTAAGTAGAAAAAGGGGATTCCCAACACAAAGTTGGCCTATTGTTGCCAATACAGTGGCCTCAAGCCAGGTGGAGGGTTTCGTGCGTTCCACAGGGTGCTTGTCTACTTATGCGGTGAGAGTGGTACTGAGCCATCAGTTACACCGAGGTCTGGGTGGTCGCCTCTGACCGACAGGTGATGTATTGGGCGCCTGATAAGAAAACGGCCGTTGCACTCAAGTGCTTATCAACTCATTCTGCAGTGGTGCAGAGCTTTACGAGTGATACTGCACGGGCCGTAGCGGTGTACCGCTCATCGGGTCATGCCATATCTCAGCTTCTGTCACGAAACAAGTCTGTTGTAAGCGCTCATGCCCAGGTGTCCCGGTCTGGACGCAAGCGGAGGTCCCCCAATTTATATGGCCGTTGCACTCACGTGCGTCTCGGATACTGCACAGGCCATACACCCTTTTCTTTAGGTCATGCCATATCTCAGCTTCTGTAACGAAAAGGGTTTTTTTCCAGCCTTTAATTTTTTTTTGTTGTTGTTTTTTAGGTATAATTTAAGGTTTTCTTGGAAAGAGTTGTTGCTTTAAGAAGATTGTCACTGATTTTCAAAGTAATATGCACTTAGGGCAACTGGGATTCCAGCCCAGCCAGCATTAGGGAGACAGCAGCTCCTGGACTGATACTTCAGTCAGTAATAGATGAAACTTACTATTAAAACTAGATAAACTGGGATTGCAACCCAGCAAGCAAGGGAGACAGGAGCTCCCGGACTGATACTTCAGTCAATAATAGATGAAACTTACTATTAAAACTAGATAAACTGGGATTCCAACCCAGCAAGCAAGGGAGACAAGAACTCCCTGGACTGATACTTCTGTCCATAATAGATGAAACTTACTATTAAAACTAGATAAACTGGGATTCCAACCCAGCAAGCAAGGGAGACACCAGCTTCCTGGACTGATACTTCAGTCAATAATAGATAAAACTTACTATTGAAACTAGATGAACTGGGATTCCAACCCAGCAAGCAAGGGAGACAGGAGCTCCCTGGACTGATACTTCAGTGTATAATAGATAGAGGTTACTATTAAAACTAAATAAACTGGGATTCCAGCCCAGCAAGCAAGGGAGACAAGAACTCCCTGGATTGATACTTCAGTCAATAATAGATGAAACTTACTATTAAAACTAGATAAACTGGGATTCCAACCCAGCAAGCAAGGGAGACAGCAGCTCCCTGGACTGATACTTCAGTCAAGAATAGATGAAACTTACTATTGAAACTAGATAAACTGGGATTCCAACCCAGCAAGCAAGGGAGACAGGAGCTCCCTGGACTGATACTTCAGTCAATAATAGATGAAACTTACTATTAAAACTAGATAAACTGGGATTCCAACCCAGCAAGCAAGGGAGACAGGAGCTCCCTGGACTGATACTTCAGTCTTTAATAGTGTTATTACTTACTATTAAAATTAGATAAACTGGGATTCCAACCCAGCAAGCAAGGGAGACAGGAGCTCCCGGCAGTCAATAATAGATGAAACTTCCTATTAAAACTAGATAAACTGGGATTCCAACCCAGCAAGCAAGGGAGACAGCAGCTTCCTGGACTGATAATTCAGTCAATAATAGATGAAACTTACTATTGAAACTAGATAAACTGGGATTCCAACCCAGCAAGCAAGGGAGACATCAGCTCCTTGGACTGATACTTCAGTCTTTAATAGTGTTATTACTTACTATTAAAATTAGATAAACTGGGATTCCAACCCAGCAAGCAAGGGAGACAGGAGCTTCCTGGACTGATACTTCAGTCAATGAGAGATGAAACTTACTGTTAAAATAAAGCATTTACTGGGATTCCAACACAGCTAGCTAGATAAGTAATACCTGGAGTGATACTAGAGTCTATGATCCATGTAGTTGAACCTTTAATACCCTAATTCTAGAACTAAATGCAGTGCATTACATCTTAGCTTTAATTATTATTTATAGTATTTATACTGTTAGAGCAGCAGCAATTCTTTCAATAAATTTAATAGCAGCCGTAAGTAGAAAAAGGGGATTCCCAAAACAAAGTTGGCCTATTGTTGCCAATACAGTGGCCTCAAGCCAGGTGGAGGGTTTCGTGCGTTCCACAGGGTGCTTGTCTACTTATGCGGTGAGAGTGGTACTGAGCCATCAGTTACACCGAGGTCTGGGTGGTCGCCTCTGACCGACAGGTGATGTATTGGGCGCCTGATAAGAAAACGACCGTTGCACTCAAGTGCTTATCAACTCATTCTGCAGTGGTGCAGAGCTTTACGAGTGATACTGCACGGGCCGTAGCGGTGTACCGCTCATCGGGTCATGCCATATCTCAGCTTCTGTCACGAAACAAGTCTGTTGTAAGCGCTCATGCCCAGGTGTCCCGGTCTGGACGCAAGCGGAGGTCCCCCAATTTATATGGCCGTTGCACTCACGTGCGTCTCGGATACTGCACAGGCCATACACCCTTTTCTTTAGGTCATGCCATATCTCAGCTTCTGTAACGAAAAGGGGTTTTTTCCAGCCTTTAATTTTTTGTTGTTGTTGTATTTTAGGTATAATTTAAGGTTTTCTTGGAAAGAGTTGTTGCTTTAAGAAGATTATCACTGATTTTCAAAGTAATATGCACTTAAGGTAACTGGGATTCCAGCCCAGCCAGCAAGGGAGACAGCAGCTCCCGACTGATACTTCAGTCAGTAATAGATGAAACTTACTATTAAAACTAGATAAACTGGGATTCCAACCCAGCAAGCAAGGGAGACAGGAGATCCCGGACTGATACTTCAGTCAATAATAGATGAAACTTACTATTAAAACTAGATAAACTGGGATTCCAACCCAGCAAGCAAGGGAGACAAGAACTCCCTGGACTGACACTTCTGTCCATAATAGATGAAACTTACTATTAAAACTAGATAAACTGGGATTCCAACCCAACAAGCAAGGGAGACAGGAGCTCCCTGGACTGATATTTCAGTCTTTAATAGTTATTACTTACTATTAAAATTACATAAACTGGGATTCCAACCCAGCAAGCAAGGGAGACAGGAGCTCCCTGGACTGATACTTCAGTCTTTAATAGTGTTTTTACTTACTATTAAAATTAGATAAACTGGGATTCCAACCCAGCAAGCAAGGGAGACAGGAGCTCCCTGGACTGATACGTCAGTCAATGAGAGATGAAACTTACTGGTAAAATAAAGCATTTAGTGGGATTCCAACACAGCTAGCTAGATAAGTAATACCAGGAGTGATACTAGAGTCTATGATGCATGTAGTTGAACCTTTAATACCCTAATTCTAGAACTAACTGCAGTGCATTACATCTTAGCTTTAATTATTATTTATAGTATTTATACTGTTCGAGCAGCAGCAATTCTTTCAATAAATTTAATAGCAGCCGTAAGTAGAAAAAGGGGATTCCCAAAACAAAGTTGGCCTATTGTTGCCAATACAGTGGCCTCAAGCCAGGTGGAGGGTTTCGTGCGTTCCACAGGGTGCTTGTCTACTTATGTGGTGAGAGTGGTACTGAGCAATCAGTTACACCGAGGTCTGGGTGGTCGCCTCTGACCGACAGGTGATGTATTGGGCGCCTGATAAGAAAACGGCCGTTGCACTCAAGTGCTTATCAACTCATTCTGCAGTGGTGCAGAGCTTTACGAGTGATACTGCACGGGCCGTAGCGGTGTACCGCTCATCAGGTCATGCCATATCTCAGCTTCTGTCACGAAACAAGTCTGTTGTAAGCGCTCATGCCCAGGTGTCCCGGTCTGGACGCAAGCGGAGGTCCCCCAATTTATATGGCCGTTGCACTCACGTGCGTCTCGGATACTGCACAGGCCATACACCCTTTTCTTTAGGTCATGCCATATCTCAGCTTCTGTAACGAAAAGGGGTTTTTTCCAGCCTTTAATTTTTTGTTGTTGTTGTATTTTAGGTATAATTTAAGGTTTTCTTGGAAAGAGTTGTTGCTTTAAGAAGATTATCACTGATTTCTAAAGTAATATGCACTTAGGGCAACTGGGATTCCAGCCCAGACAGCATTAGGGAGACAGCAGCTCCCGGACTGATAATTCAGTCAGTAATAGATGAAACTTACTATTAAAACTAGATAAACTGGGATTCCAACCCAGCAAGCAAGGGAGACAGGAGCTCCCGGACTGATACTTCAGTCAATAATAGATGAAACTTACTATTAAAACTAGATAAACTGGGATTCCAACCCAGCAAGCAAGGGAGACAAGAACTCCCTGGACTGATACTTCTGTCCATAATAGATGAAACTTACTATTAAAACTAGATAAACTGGGATTCCAACCCAGCAAGCAAGGGAGACACTAGCTTCCTGGACTGATACTTCAGTCAATAATAGATAAACCTTACTATTGAAACTAGATGAACTGGGATTCCAACCCAGCAAGCAAGGGAGACAGGAGCTCCCTGGACTGATACTTCAGTGTATAATAGATAGAGGTTACTATTAAAACTAAATAAACTGGGATTCCAGCCCAGCAAGCAAGGGAGACAAGAACTCCCTGGATTGATACTTCAGTCAATAATAGATGAAACTTACTATTAAAACTAGATAAACTGGGATTCCAACCCAGCAAGCAAGGGAGACAGCAGCT
Source organism: Porites lobata (assembly GCA_942486035.1). Taxonomy (NCBI): domain Eukaryota; kingdom Metazoa; phylum Cnidaria; class Anthozoa; order Scleractinia; family Poritidae; genus Porites; species Porites lobata. The sequence goes on along the minus strand of CALNXK010000858.1, from coordinate 10,493 downwards.
CCCTGGACTGATACTTCAGTCAAGAATAGATGACACTTACTATTGAAACTAGATAAAATGGGATTCCAACCCAGCAAGCAAGGGAGACATGCAGGAGCTTCCTGGACTGATACTTCAGTCAATAATAGATGAAACTTACTATTAAAACTAGATAAACTGGGATTCCAACCCAGCAAGCAAGGGAGACAGGAGCTCCCTGGACTGATACTTCAGTCTTTAATAGTGTTATTACTTACTATTAAAATTAGATAAACTGGGATTCCAACCCAGCAAGCAAGGGACACAGGAGCTCCCGGCAGTCAATAATAGATGAAACTTCCTATTAAAACTAGATAAAGTGGGATTCCAACCCAGCAAGCAAGGGAGACAGCAGCTTCCTGGACTGATAATTCAGTCAATAATAGATGAAACCTACTATTGAAACTAGATAAACTGGGATTCCAACCCAGCAAGCAAGGGAGACATCTGCTCCCTGGACTGATACTTCAGTCTTTAATAGTGTTATTACTTACTATTAAAATTAGATAAACTGGGATTCCAACCCAGCAAGCAAGGGAGACAGGAGCTCCCTGGACTGATACTTCAGTCAATGAGAGATGAAACTTACTGTTAAAATAAAGCATTTACTGGGATTCCAACACAGCTAGCTAGATAAGTAATACCTGGAGTGATACTAGGGTCTATGATGCATGTAGTTGAACCTTTAATACCCTAATTCTAGAACTAAATGCAGTGCATTACATCTTAGCTTTAATTATTATTTATAGTATTTATACTGTTAGAGCAGCAGCAATTCTTTCAATAAATTTAATAGCAGCCGTAAGTAGATAAAGGGGATTCCCAACACAAAGTTGGCCTATTGTTGCCAATACAGTGGCCTCAAGCCAGGTGGAGGGTTTCGTGCGTTCCACAGGGTGCTTGTCTACTTATGCGGTGAGAGTGGTACTGAGCCATCAGTTACACCGAGGTCTTGGTGGTCGCCTCTGACCGACAGGTGATGTATTGGGCGCCTGATAAGAAAACGGCCGTTGCACTCAAGTGCTTATCAACTCATTCTGCAGTGGTGCAGAGCTTTACGAGTGATACTGCACGGGCCGTAGCGGTGTACCGCTCATCGGGTCATGCCATATCTCAGCTTCTGTCACGAAACAAGTCTGTTGTAAGCGCTCATGCCCAGGTGTCCCGGTCTGGACGCAAGCAGAGGTCCCCCAATTTATATGGCCGTTGCACTCACGTGCGTCTCGGATACTGCACAGGCCATACACCCTTTTCTTTAGGTCATGCCATATCTCAGCTTCTGTAACGAAAAGGGTTTTTTTCCAGCCTTTAATTTTTTTTTGTTGTTGTTTTTTAGGTATAATTTAAGGTTTTCTTCGAAAAAGTTGTTGCTTTAAGAAGATTGTCACTGATTTTCAAAGTAATATGCACTTAGGGCAACTGGGATTCCAGCCCAGCCAGCATTAGGGAGACAGCAGCTCCTGGACTGATACTTCAGTAAGTAATAGATGAAACTTACTATTAAAACTAGATAAACTGGGATTCCAACCCAGCAAGCAAGGGAGACAGGAGCTCCCGGACTGATACTTCAGTCAATAATAGATGAAACTTACTATTAAAACTAGATAAACTGGGATTCCAACCCAGCAAGCAAGGGAGACAGGAGCTCCCTGGACTGATACTTCAGTCTTTAATAGTGTTATTACTTACTATTAAAATTAGATAAACTGGGATTCCAACCCAGCAAGCAAGGGACACAGGAGCTCCCGGCAGTCAATAATAGATGAAACTTCCTATTAAAACTAGATAAACTGGGATTCCAACCCAGCAAGCAAGGGAGACAGGAGCTCCCTGGACTGATACTTCAGTCTTTAATAGTGTTATTACTTACTATTAAAATTAGATAAACTGGGATTCCAACCCAGCAAGCAAGGGACACAGGAGCTCCCGGCAGTCAATAATAGATGAAACTTCCTATTAAAACTAGATAAACTGGGATTCCAACCCAGCAAGCAAGGGAGACAAGAACTCCCTGGACTGATACTTCTGTCCATAATAGATGAAACTTACTATTAAAACTAGATAAACTGGGATTCCAACCTAGCAAGCAAGGGAGACACCAGCTTCCTGGACTGATACATCAGTCAATAATAGATAAAACTTACTATTGAAACTAGATGAACTGGGATTCCAACCCAGCAAGCAAGGGAGACAGGAGCTCCCTGGACTGATACTTCAGTGTATAATAGATACAGGTTACTATTAAAACTAAATAAACTGGGATTCCAGCCCAGCAAGCAAGGGAGACAAGAACTCCCTGGATTGATACTTCAGTCAATAATAGATGAAACTTACTATTAAAACTAGATAAACTGGGATTCCAACCCAGCAAGCAAGGGAGACAGCAGCTCCCTGGACTGATACTTCAGTCAATAATAGATAAAACTTACTATTAAAACTAGATAAAGTGGTATTCCAACCCAGCAAGCAAGGGAGACAGGAGCTCCCTGGACTGATACTTCAGTCTTTAATAGTGTTATTACTTGCTATTAAAATTAGATAAACTGGGATTCCAACCCAGCAAGCAAGGGAGACAGGAGCTCCCGGACTGATACTTCAGTCAATAATCGATGAAACTTACTATTAAAACTAGATAAACTGGGATTCCAACCCAGGAAGCAAGGGAGACAGGAGCTCCCTGGACTGATACTTCAGTCAATAATAGATAGAGGTTACTATTAAAACTAAATAAACTGGGATTCCAGCCCAGCAAACAAGGGAGACAAGAACTCCCTGGACTGATACTTCAGTTAATAATATATGAAACTTACTATTAAAACTAGATAAACTGGGATTCCAACCCAGCAAGCAAGGGAGACAGCAGCTTCCTGGACTGATAATTCAGTCAAGAATAGATGAAACTTACTATTGAAACTAGATAAACTGGGATTCCACCCCAGCAAGCAAGGGAGACAGCAGCTCCCTGGACTGATACTTCAGTCAATAATAGATGAAACTTACTATTAAAACTAGATAAACTGGGATTCCAACCCAGCAAGCAAGGGAGACAGGAGCTCCCTGGACTGATACTTCAGTCTTTAATAGTGTTATTACTTACTATTAAAATTAGATAAACTGGGATTCCAACCCAGCAAGCAAGGGAGACAGGAGCTCCCGGCAGTCAATAATAGATGAAACTTCCTATTAAAACTAGATAAACTGGGATTCCAACCCAGCAAGCAAGGGAGACAGCAGCTTCCTGGACTGATAATTCAGTCAATAATAGATGAAACTTACTATTGAAACTAGATAAACTGGGATTCCAACCCAGCAAGCAAGGGAGACATCAGCTCCCTGGACTGATACTTCAGTCTTTAATAGTGTTATTACTTACTATTAAAATTAGATAAACTGGGATTCCAACCCAGCAAGCAAGGGAGACAGGAGCTTCCTGGACTGATACTTCAGTCAATGAGAGATGAAACTTACTGTTAAAATAAAGCATTTACTGGGATTCCAACACAGCTAGCTAGATAAGTAATACCTGGAGTGATACTAGAGTCTATGATGCATGTAGTTGAACCTTTAATACCCTAATTCTAGAACTAAATGCAGTGCATTACATCTTAGCTTTAATTATTATTTATAGTATTTATACTGTTCGAGCAGCAGCAATTCTTTCAATAAATTTAATAGCAGCCGTAAGTAGAAAAAGGGGATTCCCAACACAAAGTTGGCCTATTGTTGCCAATACAGTGGCCTCAAGCCAGGTGGAGGGTTTCGTGCGTTCCACAGGGTGCTTGTCTACTTATGCGGTGAGAGTGGTACTGAGCCATCAGTTACACCGAGGTCTGGGTGGTCGCCTCTGACCGACAGGTGATGTATTGGGCGCCTGATAAGAAAACGGCCGTTGCACTCAAGTGCTTATCAACTCATTCTGCAGTGGTGCAGAGCTTTACGAGTGGTACTGCACGGGCCGTAGCGGTGTACCGCTCATCGGGTCATGCCATATCTCAGCTTCTGTCACGAAACAAGTCTGTTGTAAGCGCTCATGCCCAGGTGTCCCGGTCTGGACGCAAGCGGAGGTCCCCCAATTTATATGGCCGTTGCACTCACGTGCGTCTCGGATACTGCACAGGCCATACACCCTTTTCTTTAGGTCATGCCATATCTCAGCTTCTGTAACGAAAAGGGGTTTTTTCCAGCCTTTAATTTTTTGTTGTTGTTGTATTTTAGGTATAATTTAAGGTTTTCTTGGAAAGAGTTGTTGCTTTAAGAAGATTATCACTGATTTTCAAAGTAATATGCACTTAAGGTAACTGGGATTCCAGCCCAGCCAGCAAGGGAGACAGCAGCTCCCGGACTGATACTTCAGTCAGTAATAGATGAAACTTACTATTAAAACTAGATAAACTGGGATTCCAACCCAGCAAGCAAGGGAGACAGGAGATCCCGGACTGATACTTCAGTCAATAATAGATGAAACTTACTATTAAAACTAGATAAACTGGGATTCCAACCCAGCAAGCAAGGGAGACAAGAACTGCCTGGACTGATACTTCTGTCCATAATAGATGAAACTTACTATTAAAACTAGATAAACTGGGATTCCAACCCAGCAAGCAAGGGAGACACCAGCTTCCTGCACTGATACTTCAGTCAATAATAGATGAAACTTACTATTAAAACTAGATAAACTGGGATTCCAACCTAGCAAGCAAGGGAGACAAGAACTCCCTGGACTGATACTTCAGTCAATAATAGATGAAACTTACTATTAAAACTAGATAAACTGGGATTCGAACCCAGGAAGCAAGGGAGAAGGGAGCTCCCGGACTGATTCTTCAGTCAATAATAGATAAAACTTACTATTAAAACTGGATGAACTGGGATTCCAACCCAGCAAGCAAGGGAGAACCCAGCTTCCTGGACTGATACTTCAGTCAATAATAGATAAAACTTACTATTGAAACTAGATAAACTGGGATTCCAACCCAGCAAGCAAGGGAGACAGCAGCTCCCTGGACTGATACTTCAGTCAATAATAGATAAAACTTACTATTAAAACTAGATAAAGTGGTATTCCAACCCAGCAAGCAAGGGAGACAGGAGCTCCCTGGACTGATACTTCAGTCTTTAATAGTGTTATTACTTGCTATTAAAATTACATAAACTGGGATTCCAACCCAGCAAGCAAGGGAGACAGGAGCTCCCGGACTGATACTTCAGTCAATAATCGATGAAACTTACTATTAAAACTAGATAAACTGGGATTCCAACCCAGGAAGCAAGGGAGACAGGAGCTCCCTGGACTGATACTTCAGTCAATAATAGATAGAGGTTACTATTAAAACTAAATAAACTGGGATTCCAGCCCAGCAAGCAAGGGAGACAAGAACTCCCTGGACTGATACTTCAGTTAATAATATATGAAACTTACTATTAAAACTAGATAAACTGGGATTCCAACCCAGCAAGCAAGGGAGACAGCAGCTTCCTGGACTGATAATTCAGTCAAGAATAGATGAAACTTACTATTGAAACTAGATAAACTGGGATTCCACCCCAGCAAGCAAGGGAGACAGCAGCTCCCTGGACTGATACTTCAGTCAATAATAGATGAAACTTACTATTAAAACTAGATAAACTGGGATTCCAACCCAGCAAGCAAGGGAGACAGGAGCTCCCTGGACTGATACTTCAGTCTTTAATAGTGTTATTACTTACTATTAAAATTAGATAAACTGGGATTCCAACCCAGCAAGCAACGGAGACAGGAGCTCCCGGACTGATACTTCAGTCAATAATAGACGAAACTTACTATTAAAACTAGATAAACTGGGATTCCAACCCAGCAAGCAAGGGAGACAGCAGCTTCCTGGACTGATAATGCAGTCAATAATAGATGAAACTTACCATTGAAAATAGATGAACTGGGATTCCAACCCAACAAGCAAGGGAGACAGGAGCTCCCTGGACTGATACTTCAGTCTTTTATAGTTATTACTTACAATTAAAATTACATAAACTGGGATTCCAACCCAGCAAGCAAGGGAAAAAGGAGCTCCCTGGACTGATACTTCAGTCTTTAATAGTGTTTTTACTTACTATTAAAATTAGATAAACTGGGATTCCAACCCAGCAAGCAAGGGAGACAGGAGCTCCCTGGACTGATACTTCAGTCAATGAGAGATGAAACTTACTGTTAAAATAAAGCATTTAGTGGGATTCCAACACAGCTAGCTAGATAAGTAATACCAGGAGTGATACTAGAGTCTATGATGCATGTAGTTGAACCTTTAATACCCTAATTCTAGAACTAACTGCAGTGCATTACATCTTAGCTTTAATTATTATTTATAGTATTTATACTGTTCGAGCAGCAGCAATTCTTTCAATAAATTTAATAGCAGCCGTAAGTAGAAAAAGGGGATTCCCAACACAAAGTTGGCCTATTGTTGCCAATACAGTGGCCTCAAGCCAGGTGGAGGGTTTCGTGCGTTCCACAGGGTGCTTGTCTACTTTTGCGGTGAGAGTGGTACTGAGCCATCAGTTACACCGAGGTCTGGGTGGTCGCCTCTGACCGACAGGTGATGTATTGGGCGCCTGATAAGAAAACGGCCGTTGCACTCAAGTGCTTATCAACTCATTCTGCAGTGGTGCAGAGCTTTACGAGTGATACTGCACGGGCCGTAGCGGTGTACCGCTCATCGGGTCATGCCATATCTCAGCTTCTGTCACGAAACAAGTCTGTTGTAAGCGCTCATGCCCAGGTGTCCCGGTCTGGACGCAAGCGGAGGTCCCCCAATTTATATGGCCGTTGCACTCACGTTCGTCTCGGATACTGCACGGGCCATACACCCTTTTCTTTAGGTCATGCCATATCTCAGCTTCTGTAACGAAAAGGGGTTTTTTCCAGCCTTTAATTTTTTGTTGTTGTTGTATTTTAGGTATAATTTAAGGTTTTCTTGGAAAGAGTTGTTGCTTTAAGAAGATTATCACTGATTTCTAAAGTAATATGCACTTCGGGCAACTGGGATTCCAGCCCAGACAGCATTAGGGAGACAGCAGCTCCCGGACTGATAATTCAGTCAGTAATAGATGAAACTTACTATTAAAACTAGATAAACTGGGATTCCAACCCAGCAAGCAAGGGAGACAGGAGATCCCGGACTGATACTTCAGTCAATAATAGATGAAACTTACTATTAAAACTAGATAAACTGGGATTCCAACCCAGCAAGCAAGGGAGACAAGAACTGCCTGGACTGATACTTCTGTCCATAATAGATGAAACTTACTATTAAAACTAGATAAACTGGGATTCCAACCCAGCAAGCAAGGGAGACACTAGCTTCCTGGACTGATACTTCAGTCAATAATAGATAAACCTTACTATTGAAACTAGATGAACTGGGATTCCAACCCAGCAAGCAAGGGAGACAGGAGCTCCCTGGACTGATACTTCAGTGTATAATAGATAGAGGTTACTATTAAAACTAAATAAACTGGGATTCCAGCCCAGCAAGCAAGGGAGACAAGAACTCCCTGGATTGATACTTCAGTCAATAATAGATGAAACTTACTATTAAAACTAGATAAACTGGGATTCCAACCCAGCAAGCAAGGGAGACAGCAGCTCCCTGGACTGATACTTCAGTCAAGAATAGATGACACTTACTATTGAAACTAGATAAAATGGGATTCCAACCCAGCAAGCAAGGGAGACATGCAGGAGCTCCCTCGACTGATACTTCAGTCAATAATAGATGAAACTTACTATTAAAACTAGATAAACTGGGATTCCAACCCAGCAAGCAAGGGAGACAGGAGCTCCCTGGACTGATACCTCAGTCTTTAATAGTGTTATTACTTACTATTAAAATTAGATAAACTGGGATTCCAACCCAGCAAGCAAGGGAGACAGGAGCTCCCGGCAGTCAATAATAGATGAAACTTCCTATTAAAACTAGATAAACTGGGATTCCAACCCAGCAAGCAAGGGAGACAGCAGCTTCCTGGACTGATAATTCAGTCAATAATAGATGAAACTTACTATTGAAACTAGATAAACTGGGATTCCAACCCAGCAAGCAAGGGAGACATCAGCTCCCTGGACTCATACTTCAGTCTTTAATAATGTTTTTACTTACTATTAAAATTAGATAAACTGGGATTCCAACCCAGCAAGCAAGGAGGACAGCAGCTCCCTGGACTGATACTTCAGTCTTTAATAGTGTTATTACTTACTATGAAAACTAAATAAACTGGGATTCCAACCCAGCAAGCAAGGGAAACAAGCTCCTGGACTGATACTTCAGTCTTTAATAGAGATAAACTGGGATTCCAACCCAGCAAGCAAGGGAGACAGGAGCTTCCTGGACTGATACTTCAGTCAATGAGAGATGAAACTTACTGTTAAAATAAAGCATTTAGTGGGATTCCAACACAGCTAGCTAGATAAGTAATACCAGCAGTGATACTAGAGTCTATGATGCATGTAGTTGAACCTTTAATACCCTAATTCTAGAACTAACTGCAGTGCATTACATCTTAGCTTTAATTATTATTTATAGTATTTATACTGTTCGAGCAGCAGCAATTCTTTCAATAAATTTAATAGCAGCCGTAAGTAGAAAAAGGGGATTCCCAAAACAAAGTTGGCCTATTGTTGCCAATACAGTGGCCTCAAGCCAGGTGGAGGGTTTCGTGCGTTCCACAGGGTGCTTGTCTACTTATGCGGTGAGAGTGGTACTGAGCCATCAGTTACACCGAGGTCTGGGTGGTCGCCTCTGACCGACAGGTGATGTATTGGGCGCCTGATAAGAAAACGGCCGTTGCACTCAAGTGCTTATCAACTCATTCTGCAGTGGTGCAGAGCTTTACGAGTGATACTGCACGGGCCGTAGCGGTGTACCGCTCATCGGGTCATGCCATATCTCAGCTTCTGTCACGAAACAAGTCTGTTGTAAGCGCTCATGCCCAGGTGTCCCGGTCTGGACGCAAGCGGAGGTCCCCCAATTTATATGGCCGTTGCACTCACGTGCGTCTCGGATACTGCACAGGCCATACACCCTTTTTTTTAGGTCATGCCATATCTCAGCTTCTGTAACGAAAAAGGGTTTTTTTCCAGCCTTTAATTTTTTTTTTTGTTGTTTTTTAGGTATAATTTAAGGTTTTCTTGGAAAGAGTTGTTGCTTTAAGAAGATTGTCACTGATTTTCAAAGTAATATGCACTTAGGGCAACTGGGATTCCAGCCCAGCCAGCATTAGGGAGACAGCAGCTCCTGGACTGATACTTCAGTCAGTAATAGATGAAACTTACTATTAAAACTAGATAAACTGGGATTCCAACCCAGCAAGCAAGGGAGACAGGAGCTCCCGGACTGATACTTCAGTCAATAATAGATGAAACTTACTATTAAAACTAGATAAACTGGGATTCTAACCCAGCAAGCAAGGGAGACAAGAACTCCCTGGACTGATACTTCTGTCCATAATAGATGAAACATACTATTAAAACTAGATAAACTGGGATTCCAACCCAGCAAGCAAGGGAGACACCAGCTTCCTGGACTGATATTTCAGTCAATAATAGATAAAACTTACTACTGAAACTAGATGAACTGGGATTCCAACCCAGCAAGCAAGGGAGACAGGAGCTCCCTGGACTGATACTTCAGTGTATAATAGATAGAGGTTACTATTAAAACTAAATAAACTGGGATTCCAGCCCAGCAAGCAAGGGAGACAAGAACTCCCTGGATTGATACTTCAGTCAATAATAGATGAAACTTACTATTAAAACTAGATAAACTGGGATTCCAACCCAGCAAGCAAGGGAGACAGCAGCTCCCTGGACTGATACTTCAGTCAAGAATAGATGAAACTTAATATTAAAGCTAGATAAACTGGGATTCCAACCCAGCAAACAAGGGAGACATGCAGGAGCTCCCTGGACTGAAACGTCACTCTATGATAGATGTAACTTACTATAACTCAAACCTAGATAAACTGGGATTTCAGCTCCGCGAGCAAGGGAGACAGGAGCTCCCTGGACTGAAACTTCAGTCTATGATAGTTATACTAGATAAACTGGGATTCCAACCCCGCGAGCAAGGGAGACAGGAGCTCCTGGCAGTCAATAATAGATGAAACTTCCTATTAAAACTAGATAAACTGGGATTCCAACCCAGCAAGCAAGGGAGACAGCAGCTTCCTGGACTGATAATTCAGTCAATAATAGATGAAACTTACTATTGAAACTAGATAAACTGGGATTCCAACCCAGCAAGCAAGGAGACATCAGCTCCCTGGACTAATACTTCAGTCTTTAATAATGTTTTACTTACTATTAAAATTAGATAAACTGGGATTCCAACCCAGCAAGCAAGGGAGACAGGAGCTTCCTGGACTGATACTTCAGTCAATGAGATGAAACTTACTGTTAAAATAAAGCATTTACTGGGATTCCAACACAGCTAGCTAGATAAGTA
>CALNXK010000857.1:0-38556 GCA_942486035.1 Porites lobata | reverse complement strand
TATTATAATGCAAATACAATACACAAAGAATCTTAACACCGGGAGATTTGAATTGAGTACAACATTGAGTTAGCCGAATAGGTCTATCATGTTATCGCCGAGACACCGGGTTGACATCCCAGGCAACTAGGCCCAGTCCCCCATAAGGCGCTTTTATTTACTTCGTGAACCGGGATTTTGATCGCCTGTTAAAAATCGAGATTAAGCTCAAATCCCATTCTATTGCTTGTTTTTGCATGTTGGACATGTAAATACTACAACACTATATGTTATACTACCTTATGTGGACATATCGGTAGTTAGACTATTTTTCTTGTTGAGAAATAGCATGTACATGTTACTCATTTTACTCTGCTTGTGACGTTTTTAGTTTCAACGAACCCTCTGCAAAAAGCTTGAGCGTCAAAACCACCACTCCATAATGCAGTTGCTATTAAAGAATGGTGCCAGGCCAAGTTTTCGTCAACCAGTAAGATATCAGATTGTATGTCCTACTCGCGAAGCGTTGTCTCTCAGATGAAATCGCTTACATTTCTTGTATTCTATTTCGATAATGTTTAACGTTACCGTAGGACCTATACATTGTCGTATAAGCTTTTATTCAAGCTTTTACACGAAGACCTTATATTTGTTCTTCTGTACACGAACATTATATATGTTTTCTCAGTTACGCCCACCCGTAGATCAAGAGACAACAAAAACGTCAAAATTGGTTGGGAGGGTGGAGGTGAGATCCACAAAGTCTTGTTTTCCAGGCCAGGACTTTTTAACATCTGTCGAAAGGCCCTTGGACACCTTATGAAGTTTACACAACGTAGTATTCCTTATCATTTTGCAGATTAGGGTTAGGCACTGCCTTTACTGATAAGGGTTAAGCACTTCCTTTCCTGATTAGGGTTAAGCAATGTTTCGAAACTGGTTACGTTCTTTTGTTGGGTTGGGGTTGATGCTATGTGTACTTTAATTATTTCCCTACCATCCAACAAATCGTCAGTGGTTTAGTGGTCTAGTGGTAAGTGGATGGATAGTGAGGTGTAGTGGCAATTTAGGTCATGGGTTCGGATCCTCTTGTCCTTCACATCAGTTTTTTTTTTTTAAATTGAAGAGACTTGCACTTTCATAAATGATTTTCAGCTTGAAATATCATCTAAGTGTGGTATAAAAGCAGAAAAACAGTTCTACCTTTGTGTAAAAATCATAAGGGGAGAAAAGGGCCTTTCAACGGATGTTAACGAGTGCTGACCTGTTTACCAACCTTTTTTCCCTATCTGACGGTTTCAAAATTCTCACGTGATATTTGTCGCCCGTTGGAACCCCTTTTCATACTTTTTGGTCTTCAATGATTATCATTACTGTCAAACTCAGAAAAGCATGAACGTTGAAAATGTTCATCGTCTTATGATCAATCCCACTGGAGATAAGGAAAAGGAGTTAGCGAGCAGCAAACCAAAATATGAATACCTTTTCTGCTTGCAGCTTATTCTCCCACACTTCTTTGGCTTCTTCCCTCGACACATAACATTCCAGAAATATTTTTTGGTGTTGAACTTGATAGAATAAAATTTGTGTAACGCGCACGTCTCTTCATAAATATTATCACGTTTGCGATTTGTGAATTTGATCGTAGTCAGAATTATTAACAAAATGGTGCGAAAAACTCTTATTCCTATTTTTAGTGGTCTTCCTTATGTTACTAATGACGCCATATATTTTTAACCATAGCAACCAACCACCATCACATGTTGTGTTAAATGTGTCCATTTGCAATGAGAATACAGCGAAACCCTGTTAATCTATTGTCTGCAAAATTAAGTGCCACATGAATTTCCTCTTTAATATTTTCGCTCAGAAACATGTTCATTTTCATCATAGGTCTGTCTAAAGAAACTCACAAGAAAAGCTTTCTTGCAAGTGGATGAACGATCTGGATTTAATCTGCTCCAGGCGACTGTCTTTGAGGAAAAATACAACATTGTTTTAAAAGCTGGTGGCCTTTTGACAACTTTTGTGCAAGAAATGGAACTTACAAAACAGGAAATAACGCCAAAACATTTTCTGGCAAAACGGCAGTTGACTTATTGTCACTTAGAAAGAGAACAAACCCATTTAATGTTGATATCAAAAGGATTTATGAAAAGTTGGCTGAGGACAAGAGCGGACTCACTGAGCTGCAGTGGGGTTCATGCAATGATGATGTGGAACGGGCAGTTGAACTTGTATTAAATGACGGTGTAGATATTAATGCCTCAGGATCAGACAGTGGTTACCCAGCTTTGCTGCAGGCCAGTCGTTCATCCTCAAGTCAGTTTATTGAGACCCTCATTGATCTTGGGGCCGACGTTAATGCCCAATTGAGAGAAAGCAAAGAAACTCCACTAATGTTAGCAGCTGACTGGAACAACTACGTGGCAGCAAGCTTAATTGTAAGGCATGGAGCTGATGTAAATGTACAGATTAGTAATGGGCTCACGCCACTGCACGTTTCGGTCCAAAAAAATCACGAAAACGTGGTCCGATTGTTACTTAAACACAACGCAAATGTTAATATTCAAAATACTAATGGATATACACCCTTGCACTGGTGTGCCTTAAAAGGTAACGAAAACATCTGTAGATTGTTACTTGAACACAAAGCGGATGTAAATATTCAAGATAATCGTGGATATACACCCTTGCACTGGTTTGCCTTAAAGGGAAATGAAAACCTTTGTAGATTGTTACTTGGACACAACGCGGGTGTGAATATTCAAGATAATGATGGATATACACCCTTGCACCGGTGTGCCTTAAAAGCTAACGAAAACATCTGTAGATTGTTGCTTGAACACAACGCAGCAGTAAATATTCAAGATACATGGGGATATACACCCTTGCACGATTGTGCCTTAGAGCATAACGAAAACATCTGTAGATTGTTACTTGAACACAACGCGGATGTGAATATTCAAGATAATGATGGATATACACCCTTGCACCGGTGTGCCTTAAAAGCTAACGAAAACATCTGTAGATTGTTGCTTGAACACAACGCAGCAGTAAATATTCAAGATACATGGGGATACACACCTTTGCACGATTGTGCCTTTAGAGCATAACGAAAACATCTGTAGATTGTTACTTGAACACAACGCGGATGTGAATGTTCAAGATAATGATGGATATACACCCTTGCACCGGTGTGCCTTAAAAGCTAACGAAAACATCTGTAGATTGTTGCTTGAACACAACGCAGCAGTAAATATTCAAGATACATGGGGATACACACCCTTGCACGATTGTGCCTTAGAGGATAACGAAAACATCTGTAGATTGTTACTTGAACACAAAGCGGATGTAAATATTCAAGATGAAGATGGATATACACCCTTGCACCGGTGTGTCAGAAAGGGGAACGAGAACATCTGTAGATTGTTACTTGAACTCAGCGCAGAAGTAAATCTTCAAGATAGATGGGGATATACACCCTTGCACGATTGTGCCTTTGAGGGTAACGAAAACTTCTGTAGATTGTTACTTGAACGCAACGCGAATGTAAATATTCAAGATAATTTTGGATATACACCCTTGCACCTGTCAGCTCTTAACAGCGATTGCAGTAAGATAATCGATCTTCTAGTGATGTATGGGCCGCAAAGTGTAAACATCTGTGATGCAGAAGGCTTGACTCCTCTTCAAACGGCAGAGAGACATGGTAACGCACAAGCTGTGAAGATGCTCGTTGACCTAGGTGCTGATGTTAAGGAGGTTAAAGCTGATAAGACTAATGCCAGAAGACTGAAACTCTTGAAGAATGAAGCGGAGAGGATGGAGGAATATCCCAAGTTTGAAATGGGTTCTGCGCAAAAAGCTAACGAAATAAAATACACAATAGTTCAAGGGGCAAAAAAACTGAGAGTCTCATCTCAAATCAAATAAATACTGAGGCAAACCCCCTCGTATACGTATTCAACAAAGGAAATAGAGGAACTTCCTCTGAGCAAGTGAAGACACTGGCAGTGAGCGACCCCAAATCATAGGCGATCACATCCTCCAGAACAAATAAATGTGTAATGGCTTAAATACTAAGAGTTTTCAGAGTTGTGTTTTTGAGAAAGGCCCGGCTGTTTAATCCTAAAGGAGAAGAGCTTACTATTATTAAGCTAACGTTAAGCTAGTTTGTAAACATTCATAATAAAAATGACGAGAGTAACTATAATCCTCAATGTTAATTTAAAAATTCTAAAATCGTTGCTGTTACAAGAGTTTTAGCCGACGTTTTGGCAATGCTGCTTTCTTCATAGCGGAGCTCTCGCGCGCGAAGCGCGCAGCGGAGCACTATGGCTAAGAAAATGTGGTAAACTACCCATCCAAGAAAATTTGGTAATCACGTGACCGTACACCACCCGAGAGACCGTCCGTCCGCACCACAGGCATACCAATGTAAAAATAATTCAATCAACCCAAATGCAACCCAAATGCAACTCGAGGTTATTTCAATTTTGACGGGAAATCGCATAGCCACCTGCGTCTTGTAAAGCAGAAACAACTAAAGAGTCAATGAAGAGGAAAATGGAAAGCGGAAATTGTCTCTGCATCCGTGTTTTCTAAAGTATTAAGCTTAGATTAATTGTCATGTCCACAAATTTGGAATATAGAGCAAGAGAAACGCAGAGAAAAAGAGAAAGTAGGCGGCAGGCCAGCGAAGCCCAACGAGAAAAAGGGCGACAGAGAGTTAGAACGAGAGATAAAAAACAAAGGAGACATTTTTGTAACGGCGGTGACAAAATGAGAAATGCAAGGTAAAAATGAGCGACAGTGAAAAAAAGTGAACCGAAAAAAACGTGTAACTAAGAAGTTTCTGGAAGTTTCACGTTGTAGTCGTGCAAAGCAACGGCAAAGAAATGTACAAAAAAAGCGTGCAGCACGTGCAAAGTTGCTTTTTTGCTAATTAGACCTCTTTTTTTTTTAAATTTAATTCAATATTTATCCAGGGGCATCCAATTTAGCAGAGCTAGTTTAAATGGAGCCCTGACAAAACACAAAAACAAAGACATTAAAACATTAAAATTAGGCAATTAATTAAGTTAAGACAACATGTAACGCAGGTGTTACTGTTTAAAGTGGCGCTTCAGCTTGATTTTGAATTCACTGAGGGTCTCTACTTGTCTAATGATTCTCGGTAGGGTTTTGTAGGTCCGAGCACCGTTTATTCTGAAGCTACTTTGGTATTTGGTAGTTTTTGCGAAGGGAGGCCGCAGCAAATCACGACTTCTGGTGTTATAGCCATGGAAAAGGTGCGCGTGTTGTTTTTCACCGTTCTCCGGCGTTGCCCTCGCCGCTTAGCGTTACATGATTTTATATTTTGTTTGAACAAGCTATAAATATTATCGAGAGCTTCGCTTTTAGCCCTGGCTAAATCTGTGTATTAGTACAAAACTATACACCGTTAAAAAAATTTGAAAAAGTTAAGAATGTAATAGGGCACGTGAGCTACGTGAACCTTTTAAGAGATGTCCGCAAGGCTAGAGTTGACTGATAAGAATTTCTGAAAGTAATTACCATAAAAATTTAAAATTATAACGTAGCAGGAATATTCGCCTAACTGATCAAATTGTTATTCAATAGCGTCAGTGCGCTTCATATTCCAGTTGAGCACGCTGATGACGTCAAAAAAAACTAATACTTCGAGTTCTTATGAGCTTAGTAATCCTCCCAAGAGTATCTATGACTCAGAAGTACACGATGATGATCGCGTCATGTAGGGATGAGACTAAAGCCGTTGGCCTTGTTGTTAGTTTTGAAACGCTCTTTTGTTCATTCGTCCTATAATATTTTTTAGTTGCTTTAAGACAGTTTTATTTTTAGGTTATAGAACGTGATTATATCAATCTTTCTAGAAACATTTCGTAGGTTTTCAGGCTTATGTCAAGGTGCGGTATTTTCCGCTAGGAAACGCGTAAAGCGTAGGTACAGTTTTGCTTAGTTAACGCCCTAGGCATAATACACGTATACTCTATTATAAAAGAGGCAACGCAATACTAGAAATGATAAGTTATCCCGCCATCATTGGAGTTGCTATCAGAAGATATTTTACTGCTGCCAGATTGCTATTTTTTGCTACTTTTGGTGCGAGTCGTCGACCAAAGTAAGTCTTTTATTTTCTTATAGTTATTTAGTACTGTAATTCGTGGAACTATCAAGTCTTTATGCTATCTTATGAGGAGGACATTGATTTGAAGACAAATCTGCTGGAATCAAACAGGATTGATTATTGTTGCTGTTACCAAAGTATTTTATATAATCTAGTTTAGTGTTTTTAAGATAAGTTCTGTTCAAGCGGAATCGCTACGATATAGTTTTTTTTTATTGTTTTATTCACGCTGGGAGTTAAATGTTATTGTCTCGGTTAATTAGCTCAAGTATCAATTATCGGATTTTTCAGTTGTCTGCTTCTTGCATCATAGTTTTATGTCGTTTAGATTATTCTACCTTTTAGTCCTAATTTTATAGTTAATCTAAGTAGTTCGTATTCTTTAATTATCGCTTTCAGTTCGAACCTACGTCTAGCTACGTTTAGCTACGTCTACGTTTAGCTGCGCTACGTCTACGTCTACGTCTACGTTTTGTTACGTCGTAACTAGGCTACGAACATTGCTATTGCATTGAATTATTGTACACGCGACTACTATTGTTATGAACTCTAAGGATCTGTCATTAAATCTGCTTTCAGTATTCTATCACGTGGAGTTCGAATCATCTATCGCCTCGCACCGTGCTACCCCTGTTTTTGTTGAGATTTGGATTATTCGCGACCTCCAGAATTTCAGCAATTACACTTGTGTTCTTCATCTTTTCTTATCAATTTGAAGGGACAACGTAAAAGAACCCACACTGGTGTTCGAAAAGAGTAGGGAACGCAGACCCCGGTGGTGTAGTCTATCTCTCATGTAGCCTGTGTACAGACCCACCCTCCCCTCAGGAAAAATCTGATCTTTCCTGATGGGAGGTGGAATCTGTCGTGGGGTAGGGGATTGTTAGGGCTCGCAGTAATTTGGGATCATGCTGTTGAAGCATAGTTAGTTATTTCGTGGGATGCCTGTGGCACTCCACGGTAAAAATCCGGTTCGGTTGTACCCAAAATTGCAAAGCCAGTCAATAGGATTGCCTAAAAGCTTTGTCGATTATCTCTTCTTCCAGGCCGACCAATCAGATTGTACAAAATCTGTATCGATTTTTAATCGATTGCTTGAGTTTTCCCACTCGTGGTTTAGGATGGCTTGTTAACCAGCGAAATCCTTCGGTATACTGGCAAGTCACGAAAGACGACCTTTCTTTCCTTCATGAATCTTTTTTGTTTAGGTCTAGCTTTTTCATAAGGTTGTAGTTGCGTCTGGTTGCGGGCCGTGATTTCCGATAGATTTTTCCATTCGGAGTTTCGCCAGTTTTTGCCGAGCACAGCTAGGGTTCAGTTTTTTCTTTTCTTATCGAAAACACCTTGACGATGGGAGGTTAAATCGCGTAAATTTCAACTCGTACCCTTGACGATTGGCGGTGAAATCGCGAAAACATTGTCCTCGTCGATCGACGACTCGCTTTCGGCATGGATTGGACTTCTGGATGGGACACGGATCAGGACTTTAGTAAACTTATTATACCTTGGAATCAGGGATAATCATTGGAACTATGTTAACTTTGAGACCTTGGAAACACATTGCAATTAATTTTTAACCGTATCAAGAACATCTTGGAATATGAAACTTTCATCTTGGATTAAAACATTGGAACTTTATCGAACTTTGTAACCCTGGGTTCGACCCTGGATAAAGCAAGCGGATGTTTTGTTCCATTAACCTGAAACTGCAATGTTCATTTCTCTTCGAAAAAGTTACGTGTGGCTACTTACTACCAAGATATGACGTATCTTTATACATATAGTTCCTGTTCAGGTTAATCAGAGAGCATTATGCGCATGTTCTCTATTACTTGTTACACGGCTAAACCTTGTTTTGATGCAAAATAACTTCTTTTTCTTATTCAAATCGTGCTATGAAAATAACTACATGGCGATAGATCAAAAGAAGATCAACTCCATCCTTGCGACCACTGACAACTATAAATTTAGCTTGCGTAGCAGGTGTCGAAAGGGGTAGGGGATAGGGAGGAAGCAAAAAGGGGATGTGGATTGGGGAGAAATAATAGCCTGTCACGCAGGCTACTATAAATTCAGTCATAAGCACATTAAACCAACCCATACAGGTAACCTACTCATCGATGCTCATAACATGACACATCTTTCCGGTTTCCCTAATTTTTCCAAATTCAGATAGAACTAGCCTGAAATTCATCCGATTGCTTCGAGTCGTTTTCTCCTCTCAACAACGTCTGAATCGACCGGCCGTTAATGCCGTCCAGTGACGTCACTCACCACCCGAAAACCGGGTAGTGATTTTGATTGGTTGATTGTCTAAACATTCGCATAATTATGTATAATTATGAAAAATTTTAGCGGGATTGTCGCTTGATATTCAGCGGATCGCATCCCTGGCATTCTTTCGTTTAGTTCAAACATTTGGATAAGGTTAATCTTTATCTTAAACAGCAAAATTGCCCTTGTCTTCGAAACTGAAATGCTAAATTGAACTGCAAATGAAGAATCATTGCGGAGAGTCGGTAGGTTTTTCATTTAGAGCCGCTTTGTGGTTTCGGCGGCCGGTGATTTTGTTTACGCGCAGTTTTCTGAGATCAGTGTTATAATTCGACCTTCTTGCTATTTTTACCGTCAAGTGTAATGATTCTGTTATCTTTTCTTTCTTGTCTCCTTGTTTTTTTTCTTCATTAAGGACCGAATAGCTTCTTTTCAATTAAAGCAAATCATTGTGTTTTTGAACTGTGTTCCGTGTGTGTTTATTTCAATTGCGTGATTGCGACCAAGTTTGATTATAGAATTTAGTTCAACCGGTTCAGAGTTGTACTGCATGCAGTTGATAGTTTGAACGTTAAACATGAATTACGATCGAAAAAAATAAAGCAGTTCTGCATCATGCAGACATTTCCAAAGGATATTTCTCGGTTTGCCACTTGAAAATCGTGTTTTACTTTTTGCATGAATTAAAGCAAAGGTCAAGGAGTAGTGACGTCACTGGACGGCATTAACGGCCGGTCGATTCAGACGTTACTGAGGGAGTAATAGCGACTCGAAGTAATCGGATGAAATTCAGGCTAAGATAGAACGCCATTATGCTTCCATAGACCAACGCATCCCACGGAAACGACTTAAGGCGTCTTGTTTTTACTAACTATGGTTGATGTGACTCCGCCAAAATTGTCGAATCTAAATGTTAAATAAATTAACAAACTTGCAAATTATCCTTGGTTCATTATATCATTCGAATCGTGAAGCAGCTGACCAGTAGAGACCCCTTCCTATTAACAGCGCAAAGGTCAACCATTGTGCCCGGTTATCGATTTTCCCTTTATGCTGCACTATTTTATGAACTTCACGGTGGAAAAAATACCGATAAGATCATTTTTATGCCGTCAAAACCATCTTTCCCGGTTAATTAGACATCGAACTAATAATTATTGCTATTTTCACTAGATTCTTTCTAAGCACTTCATAAGCGGGGGCTATTTGATAGTAAAAAGGTATTGAGTTTCGGGGTTTATGACGACTTTTGAAAGTGCTCCAAGAGGAAAGAAAATTGCTAAAAAACACCGACCACTTCCATCTCCACGTAGTCAAACATCAAAGGCGTTTTTTCCAAACAGTTTTATTTGCGGAGATTTTATTTACAGCTAAGGCTCGGTTCAGACGCCGAACTTTTTATGAGCCGAACCTAATACATTGAATTAAGTTCATGAAAAGTTCGGCGTTCAATTTGGAACGGCTCAGCCGTTCTTTTCGCTAAGCCCGGTCGGGAATTTCGCCTTTGGAGCGACTTTGGAACGGCTTTAATTCAGACGCCGAACTATTCATGTACCGAACCTAATGCATAAATTATTTTATTATTCATTCAATATATTTCCCCGCTTCTGATTGGCTAAAAGCACACGCATAATTCACCATAACCAGCTACTGATGACCAAATTTAAAAGAATTTTGCGTTTAATGAACCGATGACGTCAAAAGTGCAGCCTTCTTGCAAGTTAATGTACCGTTAACCGAGAAGACTTGGGGAGGAGGTTGAGTTGTTTTGGTTGTGAAAAAAAAAATGGCGGACATTTCACTCGTTCCAAGAGTAAAGTCCCGAGCAAACGGAGGGAACATTGTTAGCCAACAACTCCCAACATTGTTGGATGTTACATGTTGCATCCGTTTGCACACCCTGTTGCATGTTGTTGGATGTTGTTGCGAAAAGTTTGAAACCGGTCAAACTTTTCAGCCAACAACTCCCAACATTTCTTTTGTTCTGTGATCGCCGAAGCGTAGCGCAACAATGTTGGATCCATTTGCACAGCTCTTCCAACATTGTTGAGGCCACGCACGCTCCTTACGCATGGATTGTAAAAAGACTTATGGGTTGTATTCTTCCCACGATGCACGTCAGTTCCCAAACTTTTTGGGAGTTGTTGCATCCGTTTGCACACCACTGCCAACACGCACGCAACAACTCCCAACATTGTCGGCGCAACAATGTTGGGAGTTGTTGCGCCCGTTTGCACGCAGCCTAAGAACTGGGCGAAATAATCTAAAAACATGGCAAGAACGGCAAGAACACAACTCGAAGGGTGACATCTGCTATTTGGAGAATATTTGCGGAGCTGAACAACCCGAAACCTGCACTATCGACGATGAACTTAACATCGATCTGATCGATGCAGGTAAGCATGTTTTAGCTATGTTTTTAAACTAGGAATTATTTTGAATGAATAACAAAACAATTATTGAATTCGGCTTTCGTATCATATGACGAATTATAGAGATCTCGGAGGGTGTTATCCACCTGGGCCTACAGCCTCGACGGATAACACCCTCCTCGATCTCCACAATTCTTCATAAGATACTCAGCCTCATTCATTAATTGTTAAATAACGTATTTTGTAAGCAGTTTGACCGAAATGAGCATTTTCCACCTTTTGAACATAGCTTAGCTGCAATTAAGATAGGCGACTGAATCAATTCCGCCGGTCTAAATAATTTGGGTGGGCCTTAATTCGAATTAGGTTCGGCTCGTGAAAAGTTGGGCGTGTGAACCGGGCCCAAATTGAAACCTCTACTAAATATGTTGACACAGAGAAACGATGCACAAAATGATAAGTTGACCGCAACGATAACAAAAGCCGTTTTTGCTTTTTAACACTAAGAACGTTTTTAGAAGGCTTTCAGGTTTTTCAGCAAATCGGCAGCGATTGTTTACTGTCAACAGCGAAGCAGCAACCCTAGTTATGATTTACTTTGCTTAGCGTCTTCATATCTCACTAAAAATCGGTTGACCACCTGGAAACCACCCTCCCCTCGTCGAACGTCGCAGCTGTAGCTGAAGTTCAAATTAAAGCCGGAAGTCTTCGTCCGTGGCAGGCGAAGTCCAGCATTCACACTTTTATCATCTTTTGCCACTGACGGGACTTCCAAGGATATTTAGAATAGATGAATAAAGTAATAAGATTCAAATGCAAATTCAACTTTGTTGCTACGTCGGTGGTAGGGATTTGCTTTCATCCACTGGTTTATAAATTCAATATGACCGTAAAAAGATTTAAAAACTAACGTTTCGCGCCCAGTTAATAAGAGCAAGGAATTATGGGCCGTGTATGGTATAACAAGAACAATAGGCCTTATTCACGATACCTTTGCACGCGCTCTAGCATCGATGGGATAAAAGCTATGTCACATGGTATTTTAGGGGGAAAAAAAGTGATAAAGATTGTTTACCATTTACCACAAATTCCCGGAAATTCCGGCCGGTTGGGATGTAAATGGTAAGCGTTTTTTTGGTTCGTCCCAATGGAAAATTTCCGGGACAAACGAAAATTCTGAAATGGCAGTCCCGTTTTCCCGATTGGGACGTTCCGAATGGAAATTCGTTTACCATTTACAAGTTCCTTGAGTTTCGTATCAGTTTCATGTTGTACCTAGAATCCAGTTTAGCGCGGCGCGACAATCCGGAAATTTCAGGCAAATGGTAAACGACACGTACCGTTCTTACCGACCGAAAATTCCCAACCAAAATTTGCCAATGGGAGAAATCTCTTTCGAGTTTGTTTATTTCACGCACGCTTGCGTTTCGCTCGCTCTACTATCCCTGACGAAAAATGAGGACTACTCGTGATCTAGTTTACTGCCTATCAAAAAGAGACGACGATTTCATAGTTATCAGTACATATCGACTTTTGGCAAGATTTACTGCGTCATTACTGTTTGCAATGAGGACATCTACGGTCGCTACTGCATACAATAAAGTAACAATGTTCACTTCTACCCATACTTTAACATTATCGTCTTTAAGATGAAAAGGTCTTCCTTTTCCTGTTGTCTAGAGAAACAAACTCAACCGCGATTTCTTCCATTGGCAATGTTTTTCACTTGTTTGCCCCTGAAAACCACGTGGAATCGCTTTTATCCCATCAGTCCTTGAGCGCTTGCAAAGATGGCGGGTATCGTGAATAAGTATATTTAGCTGAATGAAAAGCGGTCATTTACTCCATGGGGACTAAGAATAATGATTTTAAAAGGTGAATTATTGTTCGTGATTTATGCCACTTTTCGTGTTGCACTGGATTGCGAGGTATAGAACTCTTTAGCTTGTATGTTTTGTTTTCCACGCAGAGGTCCCAGGGAACTTGACACTTTGTCTTTTGTCTAGCTTTTCGTGCGTACATATGCACGTAAACAAGACGAAATTTGTTCTCTAGAGTACTATCACATGACCTGTGTTGAGAAAAACAAAACATACAAACTAAAGAGGTCTATTAGAGAGGTTAAGCATCACGTTACGTCTAACGACTCTAACAGCAAAGGCGAATTTGTACCACGTGATTAAGTTTCCCCTTTGCACTGTACTTGTCGTTTACTGTTCATTTTTCAACACATAAACTAGGGGTACCCTCCAGCAAGTGCCAACGAGGCGGATTCGTTTATCTTTTGTGAAATGTGCCTATTCAAATCTTCGCGATATTTTTTTTCATAACTTTAGAGCTTTAAAAAGAATTCCGCTATAGAAAAGGATGGCACCCAACTTCAAAACAACAACTTTGGCACACTGTAGGCTTTCACTTTTTAATTATTAAACAATAACAACATGGCTTGAAGCTTTAATTTGTTGGTAAATATGAGTAAGTTAGTACTTATGTTTCATGGAAAATTCATTTGCATCAAAACTTTAAACGTTAGAAAGAAAAAGATAGTTCAAACAAGACGCCTAAAGTCGTTTCCGTGGGATGCGTTGGTCTATGGAAGAATATGAATTTGGAAAAATTAGGGAAACCGGAAAGATGTGTCATGTTATGAGCATCGATGAGTAGGTTACCTGTATGGGTTGGTTTAATGTGCTTATGACTGAATTTATAGTAGCCTGCGTGGCAGGCTACTATTTGTCCCCAATCCACATCCCCTTTTTGCTTCCTCCCTATCCCCTACCCCTTTCGACACAATACTATAATATTACTAATATTACTAATACTAATAATATTTTCGCTATTTCACTGCCAATCGTCAAGGGTATGAGTTGAAATTTACGCGATTTAACCTCCCATCGTCAAGGTGTTTTCGATAAGAGAAGAAAAAAACTGAACTCTAACTGTGCTCGGCAAAAACTGGCGAACTCCGAATAGAAAAATCTATCGGAAATCATGGCCCGCAACCAGACGCTACTACAACCTTATGAAAAAGCTAGACCTAACCAAAAAAGAATCATAAAGGAAAGAAATAATTGGTTTAGGTCGCCTTTCGTGACTTGCCAGTATCCCGAAGGATTTCGCTGGTTAACAAGCCATCCTAAACCACGAGTGGGAAAACTCTAGCGCGACAAATTTGGCTTTCAAAGTCCTTCAGAGGAAGCAGATCGTTTAAAAATCGATACAGATTTTGTACAATCTGATTGGTCGGCTTGGAAGAAGAGCTAATCGATAAAGATTTTAGGCAATCTTATTGGCTGGCTTTGCAATTTTGGGTACAACCGAACCGGATTTTTACCGTGGGAGTGCCACAGGCATCCCACGGAATGAGGCCTTTGACAGCTGAAATTATAAACAATAATTAAATTCCGAGCAACAGCGTCATCAGGGATAAGAAAAATGTTTCGCGTGGTAATATACATAAGAAAAAATTGGTGTAAAGTAAAATAGGTGAAAAGCGCAAGAATGGGTCGGAATGTATCAGAGGTATAAAAATATAAACTTGAATAAAATACAAAGATCTAATGAGCGAGTGTCACAGGACAAAGAGTCTCTTGAAAGGCATAATGATAGTCTCCAAAACAATAGGTCCGCAAATTCGTTGCATTCCTTACGGGAGTTTTGGGTTGTCTCAGTGTAAATCGAGCAGCAAAAAAACATGCTGGTTGACAAAATCTCTCGAAAGACAAAAATAAATTCTAAAATAAAAGGTCCACAAATACGTTACGTCCGCGGGAGGTAAGGACTGGCTCAATGTAAATCGACCTGCGAAGAACACGCTGGTTCTGATAAAAGTTTTAGGAATATAACCCTATGCCTTTATCAACTACCGCTTAAAATTCAGTTCACAAAGGAAAAGGGAATATTGAAAACCCTGGTTCTTAGTCGAGAAGCGAACACGCTACCTCAATGTAAGTCGAACTGCAAAGAACAAGCTGGTTCTGACAAAAATTTGAGAGTAAAACCCTATTGTTTAAGGTTGCTGCTTTAAGGTATCAGCCACCCTTAAAATTGCCATTTTTCCATATTTGAGGTTTCAACGTTTTCAAATAGATATGCTTGAGAGCTTTCTTTTAAAAAAAAAATCAGAAGAAAATATTATTTCTGTCGAAAGATATCGGGGGTAAAAGATTTTTTCTCGTTAATTATCTTAATTGATCGTTAACAAGTTCTGTCATACCCGTGTCATATATCAATTAACTTGCCTGTGAACTAGTTACGTGATACCGAGTGCGTGCTTCGACACAAAACGTGCGAATTGTCTTCGCGTTATTTATAGCCTTTAGTATTCTCCGTGGATATTTAGCGTTTGCTTCGGTGAAAATGCCGCCAAAAAAAAAGAAAAGGTCGTGTCCGTTTTCGTCATCGAAACCGAGATCGAAAAAGAAATCGAAGAGCGAGTTTGACAAAGAATGGGCCGCAAAATTGGCAGAGAGCGACAAAGGCTCATTTTATCAGTAAGAGAAGTGGCTCGAAGAGTTGGATATTCAGAAAAGCGAAAATGCAGCAGTTGCTGAGAGTGCAAGCCGCTCCAAAATCCAGCTTAAGGAACCAAATGAAGAAAGCCAATTAAGCTCATCGACCCCATCTGCTGATGGAACGTGGAAAACAATAAGCGGTCGAGCTATCGTATTGAGCGAAAAGCTGCTTGAGAAACTGGACGAGTCTGTATCTTGTCGATTTTGCCAGGGAAGAGTCTAAGTCATGGAAAATGTAGCGACTAAGCATGGACTTGGTTCTACCTGGAGAATCCAGTGCGAGAATGAAAGCTGGCCGTCGCACAAGACAAATTCTGTTTTTAATTCTTCCGAGAAGAGCAGAGCGTTTGCAATAAACCGGGCCTCAGTTCTTGGCCTTCGAGCAATCGGTGGTGGGCATTCGGCGGCTTCAAAGTTTTTTAGTTTCCTTGGCCTGGCGATCGAGAAAGAATTAGACCGTGCTTCTCGTGGTGTAAAAGAGTGGACGTTTTCCAACGGAGAATTAAACTGTTCACTTGAAGAGGTTGATAGCAATAAAAAGTTTGTTCCTGTTACATGTTACCTGTCAAAGTCCTATTGTTAGAGAAAATTGATCCCTCTCTGATATCAATCAGAATAAACATTTAGGTGTTATAATCTCATTCCAGGTAGGATGCCGCCAAAAATGTATTTTCTATTTTATCTCCGAACGCAAATTTTGCTGATCGACTCGTACGTTTTGAAGTCCAAGTCGGCAGCCTTTCAATGAATTTGGCTAAAATTTGGCCAGAGTGATGCCATATATCTCTTCTACAAAACCGTGTCTGCGAATTTTAATACTCCTTTTCATTTTAAAGCTAGAGCTTTTTTTCCACAGAGAGTGTTGACTAATTGCCTTCCCCAACTTCATTTGCTAATAAAAGAAAAACAAACGCACTTGTCAAAAATCTGAGACACGGTTTTTTAGTGGAACGTGTTGAGAAGCGAATGCGGTGTTAATTGTTTTCTTCCGTTTATTTCCGGCGGAATGGAACATGATTTATAGAGACGTGTACTTTTACGCAAAGCGTTCCAATTTCGAAACACATTTAAGTAAATCGTTTTTGTTAGTTCAAATCCAAAATCTGGAATTATTAAGCTTTTAAAAAATATATGGTTTATAGGGGTTTTTATAAAAACAACTAACGGTACAGCGATCCGCGCCCGGACTGTCCTGAAGGGTGGCTGATACCTTAAA
This sequence comes from Porites lobata, assembly GCA_942486035.1. Lineage (NCBI taxonomy): Eukaryota > Metazoa > Cnidaria > Anthozoa > Scleractinia > Poritidae > Porites > Porites lobata. Next base: position 22,050 of record CALNXK010000857.1, on the reverse strand, counting down.
CGCACTTTTTAAAGCAAACCAGAGAACTAATTGCCCTTTCAAACTAGAAATCGTAGCTTGCTCACCTGTTAGGTCCTCTTGAACAGACAACGAACAGCTGCACCCTGAATAACCCAATTTCGGACCACGAGTTGTAAATACAAGACCATGACGTCACTACCCAGTTATGGGGTCTTACTTACACCCAAATATGGTCAAAAATGCAAATTTTAGAGGGTTACGCAGAATTTGAGAGTTTTGCCTACATTGCACGGCGTTATAATTCTGCCGCCGAGGCAACTTCGCTTCTTAGCTCGGTTGCCTCGTTGGCAATTAGTAGTTTTATGAAGTATATTTTCAATACGAAAAAATTTGTCTCAACTGATATCATACTATTATACGTCAGCCTAGCTCGGCAGGCTAGAGTCATCATATACAGTCGAACCTCCCGTAAGCGGACACCCACGGGACCAAGGGTAAGTGTCCGCTTACGGGAGGTGTCCGCCTACAGGAGGGCACTAGAGGGCATATAATGCACCAAAACAAGTATTTTAAAGCTGTAAGACCACTTGTAACAGAATAATCCATCAAAGGGTTGTTGGATGTTGCTTTTCTCTTATACTGTACATAGGAGGAGCAGGATATGGTTTAATTTCAAGGCGACAAAGTTTCGTTCGACTGGCTCAAAGAAAAGTTAAAAAGGAAAACTTTGATGTACTGTAACGAAAAAAGAATCTTATTGAACGTTACCTTCATGTGCACTGTACTGTTGAGACTCAGACACTGCTTTCATCTAGGTGAATGTGTGATTAAAACATTAAAACTGAACCTATTTCGTTAGAAATTTTCTTGATGTATTGTTCATTGTCCTCTTACGGGAGGTTATTTCAGACCCTGCGAACCCCAAATACGTCCGCTTACGAGAGGTGTCCTCTTACGGGAGGTTAAGTAATGGTCCAGACAAAAAGGAAAGGACCAAAACGCAGTGAACACGTCGGAATCCGAAAAGGTGCTAACTTTACTATTGTCTCTACTATGGTTCTGATTGGTTTAAACATCAAATTTCACGAAATCTTCGCAAAACAGCATGTATATTAATCCCTTTTTTTCTGTCCCACTTCCTCATAACAAATTCTCGTCTGAGTCTAAGTAACACAGAAATCATATGTGCGGATCATGTAAAATTGTGAACATTTCTTGGCCATTGTTTGCAACTCTTGTGATTGGTCGAAATGTTTTAACACAAAAATACACCCTTTAAAAAGTGGAGTTTAAATACATTTTTAACACGTTAGCACAACTGCGAACTTGTTGACTTGTAGTAAAACAATGTTATTCTTTTTATCTTACGCATTTTATGTGACGCACGCGCATCGCAGGGAGTCTTGCAGCACACACCTAAGTATGCTTGTTTAATTATTATATATGGCTGAATCAGCGAGCAGGCAAGATGAAGCCAATCCGAAGAATACAGTGGATATTGATACTGGTATTAATATAAATCTAGACCACCCCCAAGTAGCGTACATGGGGTCTAACGGGCTTTAACTAGCCATCGGTAAATACACTAAGGATGCAAAATTACTACAATATAGCTGATAGTCACAAGAGTCTAAGTATCCAATCAGATAGCGACAAGGTTTAGTAAATTTAGTTCTAAAGGGTATACATGCAGTTTATAACATAAGTGGGCAGATTACGGAGGCGTGATTGCAAGAATAGTGGAGATACAAATTTTCCTGTCCCGCCACTCACCCGGACGATGTTCTGGTCTTTCTCTTGTTCGTTTTCTTTTATATAGTTTGACTGTAGTTTTAAGTACTTTTTTAATCTGTTCTCCCGTGTATTAACTGCGTTTAAGTAGTGTTCTTGTAATAAAGACTTTCAGATCCCAAAGCGTGTGTGCGTGGTGGTTTAGAATAGAGAGGAGAAGTGCGACGTCACGTTACCATGGTAGCACTATTTCTAAAATGTTTAAAATGTCAGCAAAACCACAGCAACAAACCAATGAGTGGTGCCGGATCTCCCAGTTGTAGACCTGGATCAGTACAATTAAACTTGTAGAAAAATATGAAACGGCAAACTGATCCTTAAGGCAAGATGATGAAGAAGTAAACAAAAGAATAAAACAACAAAATAAAACAACAAAATATTATATTTAAACAAATATATATATTTTTGGTTTTATTCTTTTCAGTTTACTTCTTCATCGCCTTGCTGTAAGGATCAGTTTGCCGTTTCATATTTTTCTACAAATACTATTTCTGGTTGACAACAAAACCAACGACGGCGACGGCAAGGAGAACGGCAAAAAACAATATGTTTATAATAACAAACGACAACTTTGCACGTGCATCACGCTATTTTGTACATTTCTTTGCCGTCGTTGCGCCACAACATGAAACGTGCTAATTTCACGAACTCGCTTTAGGTGAACACAACACTTTGATAACGAAAGATACGGTCCCAAGCAAAATTTCGTCATGATGTGCCAAATTAAGTGAAATTGAATAAGATCGCTGAAGTTTGAAAAAGTGGGAATAGACTTTTTAAGTGACTTTATCGGTTTGTTGTCCAACCTCGTTCCCAGCGTTCTCTCCTACCCGCCCTCCGTAGGGTTGTATGTAGTTTTCTGAGTTTAACCGGCTAACATCTTAGAGACAATTTGCCCCAAAATGCTCATTTTTGGTAAAGTAGGACAGTAGGCCTCTTGGACATTGCTCTTTCAGAATATCCTCACAAATCCCATAATTTCAGAAATTTCATTTTATGACTACTCTATAAGAGGCCGACAAAAGCAGGGCGGATAAAGGTTGGGCGGTGAAACGAGCGCTCCGCTCTTCATTTAATGTGTGATGCGGAGTAGGACTGGCACGAGCGCTCTTTCCGCGCTTCCGGTGCGTTTGAAGGCCGGCGAAATTTTCCTTTTTGGAAACCGGAAATACTATTTTCTTTCTGTAATTTCAGGCTACAATGTTTAATAGATAAATTCGTTTCATAACAATATCAATAAACAGTTTTATATGTTTGTGTCTGTACGTCTATAAGTCAAACTTGTTGGTCGTATAATGCCAAATTTTGAGTTTAATTCAGAAAGTGTTGAATACCTCCTCCTTCCACTAAATATCACCTAACTGTCTTTCGCTGTTTCGTTTGCAAAAGCTTAACACTTCTTAAACTCAATTTTTACATATGTTAAAGGGGGATAAATTTTATATAACATAACAAAAAATTAGATTGATATATATTGATATAGTGGCATTGTACTTCTCGGGTGCAACGCGCCATGGCGATTCGCGCAATGCGTTGCAAATCCGGCAACCGCATGTAAACAAAATTTATTAAGGTTAGTGGTAAGGTTTTTCTCCATTTTTCTCTCTAAAACAGAATAAAGTAAACAATAAAAACTGAGGGAAACTAATTTTGAAGTTTCGAAGAAACCGAAAGACGTATGAGATGTTTTTTTTCAAAGTTAGCACATGAAAAGGATGATGGTGATTGAAATTAGCATAATTTCACCTTGCACGAGCTGCACGCATTTATAAAATACACGTCATCTAGTTATGAAACACGATCTGCTGTCTTTTAGTTTTGCCATGGATGACATGGATGAGATTTTCCTTCGTGTTTTAGACAGTACTTAGTTGTTTTTGTTTTGGAATAACATCGACATTGGCGAGTAGCAGAACGAAAATATAATTTAGTGATAGAGTCATGGAAGTAATAAAAGAAACCCTTTGAAAGAGATGTTTGTCTACTCCAACTAACCTCCCGCAAAAAATACCAATTCTTGGTTTGCAACCACGTGACAAGGCGGCCATGTTGGGGGTCAAAACAAAAGAATATTTCCTCGAAGAATTTACATGAAAATAGAGTTTAGTTCCCAGAGGAGGGAAATGCTTTTGTTCTTGACCACCAACATGGCCGCCGTGACGTCACGTGCAAACCAGCAATATTTGCCTCTCGGAGACAGCGTACCAGCACAAAGGAACGAGGAAGAAGTGCAAGAAAACAAATCAAGCTGCCATAATTCAGTGACAGCGGCAGTGTCTAATGTACAAACCACATCGCAAGCCCTGACCGAAGTCGAAAACAAGCGACATTTCTAAGGAGAGTCCTAGTCCACTGTATCACACCTTTTTGCTCGGACGCGCTCGTTTCACCGCCCAACGACGCCCTGGACAAAAGCGTCTGCTCCCCGCAGGGCATCTGTCGGGGCATTTCATTTGGCATACATAGACAAGATACCTGAGGCTGGAATAGCGGTGTCGGTCTGATTTTTTCGGCGGCGTTCTATGAGTCAGATTAAAGGAGATATTTCTGGAAGAACATCGAAAGAAAGATACGAACAGCTAATCTTGGAGCTGTAGCAGGGTAAGAATCGCTTTTTAGTTCCTAAAGGTATCCTTTTACTAATAAATCTACAGGAAAATTTGTTGATCTGTAATGCGATGATAGGACTGACTCCTTGGCCTTCTGTTTTCAAAAATAGCTAGCTTACAGGTTTGATGCTGCGTTAACTTGTTAAGAAGTCCGAGAAAAATTCTTTCCACCTAAAATTTTTTTGAACTCTTCTTTATAGTAACTGCATATATAACATTAACCAGCATTAACCGAGATGAAATAGTGTAAATGTTCATGACTATCGATTCACTTCCGGCTTTGAGAAATAACATTTTAGAAGAAACAAACAACTTTGTAATATCATTTAGTTGGGGCCAATAAAAAACATAGAGTTTGCATAACAGACCTTTTCAGGGTGTTTTCAACTTTTTATAGGGACTAGTCAGGGAAAATCCGTCGACACCATTGGAAAGAGCGCCTTAAAATTAGTAAAATTGCCAAATTTGAAAAGCGAGCGAAGATATAGCTCTGCAAAGCCGCGAAATTTTACAGACATTCGTATGGTGGGGGGCACAAACTTGCCCCTCGCCATAGAGAACGGATGTTTTATGAGTCAAATGAGTCAATGAGTCATGAGTCAATGAGTCAGATCTGAAAAAAATCAAAGTTTCGGTAGAAACAATAAAATAAAGCATTACTTTTACTTAATTTGTCTTCCTGCTTCATTGCTGCCTGCACATGCAAGGCCTATTTCTGACATGAAATCTCAACCTGGGCTGTTTGTTAGCAGTATTCCAGGCCCTGCCGCTACTACTACGTGCATGCCCCGAAAAATAGCCTTCCCAGACACCCTTCAAGAACCATTTAAACCATCAGACAATCCATACTACTAGAGTTTCCATACCAGAAGTGAAGTGCTGCCCCAAGGTTGTTCATATTAGTTGATGCACGAGTTTTAAAGAGGCGAGCTAATGTAAATAAACACAAACATAATGCAAACAATGAATGCCCAAAGATTTTAATCAATCAACGAGCCTTGAAAGCTATTTAAAATTACAATGGGTATACAGTAATACCTCAACAATAATTATTCGTACACTGTATGTTTCTACTATAAACACTGACTGTGTACAACTATTCGACTTGCTGTTTCATACCCCTCCTCGGGCAAATTACAATTCAGTTTGTTCACCTCGTAGGATCATTTACCTTTTGAGGCAAGTAAAACTAATTGGAAAAAAGTGGTGAACTACATTGGAAAGATTATCAACTGAAAACAACTCTGCAATTGATTGTTGGAAGGGACGCTTAGTGTCCTGGATCGTCTTCATTGTGTTCATGATCGACAGCAATCCACAGCATGAAAGAAAATTGTATTCCCCTTGATAAGATTCCTCGCTAAAACCTAATGAATACTTCCTGGAATACTTACCTTTACACCAGCATGACAAGCTAATGAGTAACATACCTACACAGATATAAAAGTGGAACTTTCCTTCGCACTCGTGGCTGATTTTCTACTAGCCTGCATAGCAAGCGTTTCCAATCGAGTTATTGCGCGAAAGTTAGAACGTAAGCAAAAAAAAGGTTGAAGGGGGAGGGGGAGGGGAGAAGAGGAAACACTTGCCCGCAAACCCCACGATTCTGGAAAACGCCCCTTGATATTTCACGGTTCGGTTCATTTGTAAATTGACAGCTCGTCAAAATAGAAACATAATGAACAGATTACCCCTGGATTACCAGATTTGTAAAATTACTTTGTTCTCTAAAAGAACACGTTGCAGGCGATTGCAAGAACTGTAATAAAAAAGATTTACGATAAAAGAAAGTTAAAACCATGAGCGATTGCTGTGGAATTTCTTGTTTTTTTTATCGTGTGGCTTTATCTCGCCTGAAACCTTGTCGACACGTCAAAAAATGATTTGTCCGAACAATTCACTCCGCCGGGTATAAGTTTTGCAGAGTGGCTGCTCTTCAGCCTGTGTCGAAACGTTCTCTACAATAGATGCCGCTAAATTTCCAATAAACAAAAAGAATCTTTTTATTTCAAAATGCTGACAGATCGCTTGTCCATGGCGGCTTCAGCTAGTGTTGAGTACCGATGTTCTGATTTATGTTGATGTTATCTCCAACAAACAGTCCATTTTTTCCAGTCAGATCCGCATGCCGTCATTCTCAATTGTCATTCTCAATAAATTGGCCTTCCCTAGTCTCCACTGCTCGATCTCCAATTATACTTTGAAGACTCTGATCTCATAAACCTTTGCACAAACACGATTCCAATAAATGTCAGTCCAAAGCATTTGTAATCTGCGACCACAAATCAGATGAGACCAGATCTGTGACGCACGAAAACAAAGCATACCTGGTTTGATTGATGTTTCGAATGCTAAGTAATCAACACTACCCACACCGCGCCAATCAGAAGCTGCGTTCGTGGGCGAACGCAGTTTTTCAAAATTGTGGGGTTTGTGGGCAAGCGGTTCCTTCTTTCCCCTCCCCCTTCCCCGTCATTCTTTTTTTTTTTTGCTCTTGCCCTAGCTTTCTAGACGAACCTCGCGAGGAAACGCTTGCTACGCAGGCTAATTTTCTACTTCAAACCAGGCCCAAACATCAACACTCCGAATATCAAAGAACGACTGTTCCCAGATTTGAGTCTTTGAGCGCTAAGAAATTCCATAATAGGTTTATCTCAATTTACTTTAAGCGCTGTGTTCAAAGGGAATTAAACACTTTCTTCTGAAGCACTCACAAAATTTAGGCTGGCTTATTTTTTGCTTCTGCTTATTTTTTGCGCTTTTGAGTATTTTTGTAGAAAAAGCGCAATATAAGTATTAAATATTATTATTATTATTATTATTATTATTATTATTATTATTATGTGACAGGGCCTGGGAACTGCTAACAAACAGCCCGGGTCGAGGTCGAGATTTCATGTCAGAAATAGGTCTTGTGCAGGGAGTAATTAAGGAAGTAGACAAAATAAGTAAAAGTAATGCTTCATTTTATTGTTTCTACCGAAACTTTTATTTTTTCAGATCTGACTCATTGACTCATGACTCATGACTCATTGACTCATTTGACTCATTAATACTTTACACTCCTCGCCATACAAACTTTTGTAAAATTTTGTGACTTTGAGGAGGTGTATCTCCATTAGTTTTCGACAAATCACATTCAAATGTTGCAATTTTAACTAATTTTAAGGTGCTCTTTTGAGTGGTATCAACAGATTTTCCTGAACTTGTCCATGTTGAAAGTTTTTTGAAAAAACTGTGAAAAGGTCTATGTGACAGAACACTGTTCTCTGTCCAACCGACTCACTTCCCACCCATCCTGACTCCCTCCAGATTGAACTGATTCACCTACTGTACAGTACGTGTTGAGGGGAGGATTTATCTTCTGAATTGCCTCTATTGAAAAAGTTCTTTCATGTAATGTCTAATGTCGAAAGTTTGGATAATCAAACATTTCTCTCTTATTTGGTGGATTCTTTCATAGATGTTTTTCAGCTTCAAGATTTTCATTTGTTTCTGTATTTCTGTTTCATTTCCCAAAAGAATATGGTAGAGGGGTTCAGGGGGGCTGTGGTCTGGAGGTGTCCACAGGGAGTCATTTGGGAGGGGCAACCTGTAGGGGGGTTAGTTGGCCTCCCATGCAGTTCTATTTAGGGGAGCCTGTATTTCGTCCCTCTCCACAAACGCCTGCTCAACCCAGAACAACATTCCTTTCCTAGGCTTAGCCAATCACATTGTACTTTCCAAATTCTGGAAAGTTGACCTTGACTGCTGGGTAACCCGATAATTACTCAACACTGGGAAAGCTTTGTGACCTGTAATGATTATTATATTAGAGCAGCAACAGTGAGATTTAGTCACATTTTAGAATACTCCGTGCTCTGCATAACCTTAGTGAAGGAAAGAAAAGAAGGAAAACAGTGGCTCTAGGGTCACGTTTTTACACTAGCATGAGCTTGTGAGTTGTGTTTAGCCTGTCAACACTTTATTTAACAACTGTAGATTGGTCACTTCCCACGCAGATAAAACAATGCGAAAGGAATATTGTTCTTGGTTGAGCAGGTGTTTGTGGGGAGGGACGAAATAACAACTCTCCTAAAAATGACTGCGTGGGAGGCTAGGGGTTAGTTGACCCTGTTGTTTCTTTTAAAATTAAACCCAGCTGATGCATTCTTTTAGTAAATAATATCAATCTATTCAGGAGACAATTAGTACTTCCTAATTTGTCAACACTACATGCCAACTTACCTACCACTATTGTAACTCACATACTTCACAGCAGGTCCTGGTTGTTCAAAAGATGGACAAAGCTATTCACCAGATGGAGTGGATAAGTATTAGGAAAACTAAATGTACTATACTATCCATTGGATAATGTTTTGTCTGGTGGATATAGCATTATCCTGACCTTTTAAATGCCATGTAACAGCTGCTCAGAAGGGAAGTCACCAATGGTGCATTACCCTAACCCCAGACAATACTAAAACAATCGGAAGAATGACATGTCATTGTTTCCTAAGACCAATTAAGCGAGACCTTATTGGCAGCTCCTACACTATTCTTTTGAAAAATTAACTAGCGCCTGCAGTAAGTGGTAATGGAACATCCCACAGGGAAAGAGAACTGGTGTGTGTTATAGGTGGTTACACCTCATATCAGTGAATAGTTGTATGAACACCCTTTGGTTTCCCTAATACATATCGATTGGATGGTTACATGTTTATTTGGTGGATAACTCTGTCAGAACTTTGAATTACTGGGGCCTACAGCTGGTTACCGGCACTCCACAGCCTCACAGACATAGGCAACTTTTGCTGTCTATTAATATGTCTTTTTGACAGTTTTTGTATGTTTAGGAAGCTTGGGGGAACTGTAAGTCATGGCCTATCTGTTTTTCACAATGGAAAATCCAGGAAATGATATATCTTTATACAAAAATATAGATTAAAAATAATTATGAACAATACCCTATTTGATATTGCCCTCAATTAGGCTGAAAATTGTATTTCGGAGCATTGCTTCAGGCACCCATGGTTGAAAAAGTGGTGGGACCCTTTCATTCCCCTCAGCCTGTTCCACAATATTGGCAGCCACATACATGTATAAAGGCAAACTACAGCAAAGGCACAAACATACAGTACAGTCATTGTTACTTTAAATCCTATGATATTACGATTATAATGACTAAAAACTTCTATGTGTATTCCTTTAGTGCCACCACCTCTCTCTCATAAATTTTCTAATGAAGAGAAAAAGAAATTAACATCCATGCAGTATCAACATACAATACAACTGACGTGTATATCAAATCAATCAATCTTGTTGGAAACTCATCGCTCTCAGTTAACACAGCCAGACTATTAAAAGGTGCTTCATACCCATTGTCCTACCCTTGGGTTCTTCTACCTTGCTACCATTTCTGCATGTGCATTTTCAGGTAGTTGTGAATGGTTCCCCCATCTATTTATAGCCATAACCCCCAACAACTCCCTCCCTGCAAGCTGAGTGAAGAACATTTGCCTACATGGCTATGAGGGGTTGAGGGGTAGTCTGAGATGTCATTGTCTCTTTGCCATCCCCCCCCGCCCCCCCCAAAAAAAAAAAAAAAATGGGGAGCCAGGCAAGAGTCTGGCTTTTAGTTTATTGAGAATTTCAGTCTCCACCATTGAGTTGGATTACTCAAGTTCATGGCCAATTAATTAACAAGAAAATCTGAGGGGATTAGAACTAGTTTTACAGTACTACAAGATGTAAAGCATTTTAAGTATGGAGTATTGATGTCTTTACTACAACTAATAGCCTTTTTGGTTTTTCTTATTGTTGTTCTTGTTGGTTTTTTTTTGGCAGAGTTTAACAATATAAACTTAACTTTATTATCACACTAGTACATGCGGAAAATACTTGAGAACAATTAAAGCCAGGGGCTTAAATGGGGGTGTACATTTTCTCTCCCCACCCCCCCCTCTCTTTCTCCTCCCCTCTCTGCCCCTCTTTTTAAAAAGAGGTCTGTTTTACTCAGTAATTCCAAGAGAAAAAATCATCCGGAAATCCTGACCTGTTTGATTGCTCTGATTATTTTTATTAAAAGACTAATTTAGAGTTATGATATTCCATTAATTTCATTTGCTGTATACAAATGTAACTGTACCTGTTACTTAAGGCGAAAGAAACTAGCAAGCAATCTTTACTTATGTTTTGATGATTTATGGTGTTAAATAAATGACATTTTTCAATCAGCTTCCATTATGATGGAAGTTTTTGTCTTAGAGAAGGGCCATATAATGCAGGAGTTAAGGATAAGTCTATATGTAGATGATATTTACCGGTAATTAGCTTTGTCAATTTTGAAGCAGATTTGAGTGTTTGTATACAAAATGTACTTTACAAATAATGGAGATGATGACTATTATGTCTTGATAATTTTTATAATTTATTATTAAGAGATAACACGACCTCTGCTTAATCACAGCACTGATGGCAGAGAGCCACATATCTGATAATGTGTGGCTGGCAGTGTGATTGTACTGTGAAAGCAATGATAACCAGATTCTGCTAAACATCGAGTATTAGGACTAATTATATTGTTACTACTAGGAAAGTCATTTTAATTTCTTATTTTTCCCTTTATCAGCCATGGCTGCCTCATCCAGTCAACCTGAGACTGTGAAATCAGAATGCAGTCTGGACAATCCAAAGGTTCATTCTTTTTTCTTAATTCTTTTTACAATTAGCTATATTTTATTCCCATTGCACTATATACAATGTTATTTCATGGCCTTAGAAGAGAACTTTATGATTATGTGTCCCAAAAATAAACATTGAAAGTTGCCAGATGCTGTGTAAAAACTGCTTTCGTCAAGAAAACAGAAACCTACATGCGATGGTGTGATCATGTCCTTTTGGTGCATAGATGTGGTGAAAATAAGGAATGCAGTGGACCTTACATTTGGGGCATTTGTTTGTTTGATTAATAATAAAATTTGAGAATATTATATTGTTGATATGCCTAATTAATTCCTATTTTTTTGTTTTGTCTAAAGACACTGTAATACCAACTGTATGTGTTACTGTGGTGGGAAATTGAAGTGAAAAGGTGGCTATTATATCCCTATAAACTTAGTTTGCAATTTATGTACTAACAATTGACAGTTCCCAAACCTGCTATGTTTGTTGGTCTTGTCTCTCCTAACTATTCACTTTTATTGTTATCGTTTTTGTAGGCTTGCTATTCTGAGACCGGTGATCCAGTGTTGCATGTTACTCTTCTTGGTGGTGAGTGGGGTTCATCTGCTGGTGGGTTGTCAACAATAAACAGAGAGCTTGCTATTCACCTTTCAAATCATTCAGCGGTGAAGGTTTCTTTGCTTGTCCCAGAGGGAGCTTGTAACACTGAAGAAGTAAGAGAAGCAGGTGGCTATGGAATCACCATTGTTGAGGCAAAAGAACGTCCAGCATATGATCGTCTTGATTGGTTGAGCATCCCACCCCAGGACCACTTCATGGACATCGTTGTTGGTCATGGCGTTAAACTTGGTAGACAAGTACAATTCATTAGAGACTCTACTCGATTTCCAAAATGTAAATGGGTACAAGTGGTTCACACCGCTCCAGAGGACCTGAGCAGATACAAATGCTACAGTGACCCCATTTCAAAAGGTGAAACAAAACACGAATCAGAAGTTGAACTTTGCAAACTTGCTGATCTTGTTGTACCTGTTGGGCCCAGGTTGAAAGAAGCCTACACGTCATATTTACAGCGATGCAAGACAGCTGATCGAGACGTTTTAACCATTACTCCAGGTCTTTTTCAAAGGGAGTTTGAGGATTTAGTCGCAAAACAGGATCCTAACGAGGATGGTGTATTCAAAGTGTTGTTATTTGGTCGTGGGGATGATGAGGACTTTGAACTCAAAGGATACAACATTGCTGCTCAAGCGTTTACTGATCAGCGGCTAAAAAACAAACCTTATCATCTAATCTTTGTTGGAGCACCTGAAGGAAAGCAAGAAGAGGTTAGACAAAAACTTCTTCAGTATGGTATTGCAGAAGCACAGTTGACTGTTAGAAAATTTATACAAAGTAGAGACAGACTGAAAGATTTGCTGTGTGAAGCTGACCTTGTAATAATGCCATCAAAATCTGAGGGATTTGGTCTTGTTGCACTTGAAGCTTTGTCTGCGGGTTTACCCATTCTTGTTGGTAGTAATTCGGGAATTGCCAAAGCATTAGAAAATGTTCCTAATGGTGACAAATGCATCGTCTCTATTGATGATCCTGCAAAATGGGCAGAATCAATAAAAGCTGTTCGTGTCAGGCATCGAATGCGCCTTGAAGAGATTAAAGCACTCAAAGCGTCATATGGAGAGATGTACAGTTGGAAGGAACAATGCGAAGAGTTTGTGCAGAGAATGTGGAAAAAGGTCAAGGGTAAGAGGTGTTGCTGTGAAACTCATAAAACTAGAGTGTATGGACATGAAAAATATTTACTGAATGCCATTGACTGTTGCAAGGAAACAGCCGAGTAGGCTTGAGAAAATTAAAAACTGGTTGGTGGGTTTGACATTTGCTTGTCGGTTTCTTGAACAATTTAATCTCGTACCCAGATCTGGGTTCAAGGTTATGAACAATAATTATTGTGATTGGTCGACTGATTGGTCACTACACAATCAATTTCATGAAGTATTTCAGGTGTACTTGTTTTTCTCAGCTCACAAGCAATTAGTTCTGACAAATTGATTTTATATTTTAGTGTTTTAGTACTGTTATGGTTATGTAGTTTTTTACATGGTGGCTATACGGGGCACTACAGTCTGTAATTATGCACCCTTTTGAAATATAGTGTCATTTATTGATTCATAGTAAACATTAATAGTACTTTTACAACATAAAGTGATACAAATGAATGGAATTTTTCAGTTTTTGGTGCTGGGGACTAACAAGCTAATTATTTCTTTGACCATTCGAGGTACTAATTGTCTGCAAATTAATAAGTATTATGCGTGAATGTTCTGTTATAGCCTGTTCCAGGCTCTCAGATAGTGGGGAAGACGCGAAAGTAAAAGGCACGCGAAAAGTTGGCGGGTCAAAAAAGAGGAAAAGGAAGGGAGCCGCCCTTCCTCTCCCCAGTTTCCTCCCGTTTTACTTTCGTCTTCGCGCTTTCTCAATTCAGCGGGCCCTACTATTTCGGAGCCTGGAACAAGCTAGTTCTATTATGAAAAGTATAGCTGATGAAATAAGTACAAAGTAGGCAGTCCACTGTCCAGCGTGAATCCTAAAGCACTTGCCATTCCAGCACGCCTAGTGAATTTTAACTTTCTTTAAAACAACCCTTAAGTTTCTCTTATTATTATTATTATTATTATTAGAAATTTGTACTGCGTAGTTTCTATGAAAATATTCAACTGCGCTCTCCAGCGAAAAGGAACTTTCAACTTTGTACCCTCGAAATAAAAGTATTGTTGTAACCAATCAACAGGGTCATCCGAAAACGGCAACAAACGAAGAATCAAAGAGCCGCTTGTTGAAGAAATTTTTCTTGGTAAAAGTGCTGAAAAGAAAGCCCCTTTTGGTGCAGGAGGTCAAACTGAAATATCTCAGTCTCAAAGTGGGCGTAAGCGTAAAATTTCAGGACCTTCGTCTTATCCAGGTATATACGTAAACACGTTATTAATTTTGACAATTTTGCTTTCTCCTGCTTCTGTCTTGTGGTGCATGAGCAAAGGGTGGGGTGTTTTTTCAGGTTACAGACTGGAGGCACCTTTTCCTACACTGAGGAGAGTTTACCGTTTAATTTTAAGCAGTGAAAAAATTGATTTGAGTGATTGAAACTAACCTACTGTTATGTTACCCGAATTAGTGCAGCGTTTTCATGACAAGAAAATAAACTATTGCAAGAAGAAGTAATTAGGATACTGCCTATATTTTGATAACACGTACCTTCTCTGTGTTACTATCTTTTACTTTCAGACATTGTTACCAGGCACTGTTACCAGGACCTTACTGATGAACAGGAAGAAATAATCCATGAAACTCTAACAAGACAAATACAATTGTACACTAAATATCGTAGGGTTTCAACAGCCGATGGGGTGTCTGCTCTGATAGAACATATACAGGATGCGTACAACTTGGCCTTGAAATCTGTGGGTGTCGGATCTCTCGAAATAACATTTCAGTGCACCTCCCTGGAGAGTCTTGAATGTTTGTGGTGTGATTATCAGTCTGGGCACCTTAATAATATTGCTCAGAGATACCTTGTGACTGATGACATAAAGAACAAACTGAACTTGGAGAATGTCAGGTTGGAGACAACTATTGAAGACGAAAACTACCGGATTTGTAAGGAGATTCTAATGGAAAAATCATGTAAGCCTGAAAGCTCTTTGTAAGAAATTGACTTCAATTTAAACTCAAACAATTGAAAGCTGAAATCAGTGACCTGAAAATACAATTTGCTCACTGAAGGACACAATTTACAGGTTACACCTTTCTACTTAAAACCCTGATAAAAATGCTGGTTTTCTTTGTTTTATGCATCTCTACAGCAGCTATCTAAGATCAAAAGAGACAGAGTTCAAATAAATTATTGCAATGAGGGGAGATGTCTTAAATATGAGAATAATATAAAATCTCCCAAGCTTGTTATTACTTTTCTGAAACTGTTTGCAATAAATTGACAGTGCATGAGAAATTAGTTGACCTCTCAGCTGAATTCTTTGGATTCTCATATTTCCTCTCAAACGCAGCCTTTGATTTTAAAATCAGGTCAGCAAGTGAAACAGATGAATGTTTGTAGGGGGTTTTCACTTTTTATGTTGCGTACAGTAATTTTGCCTGCTGTGAGTATTATTTTTTTGAACAGTACATTTACACTAGATATGTCATTTAGTAGTGATTTCTCTCTTTCAGCCGAATCAGATCAAGAGACAGCTTCACTAACGATTGACAAAAGCCCAGTTAAATGTGAGGTAGGCCGCCTTTTACATACGATTAAAACTGAAAATAGCTGAAGACCTAGAAAATAAAAAATCGAGCAGTGCGTCTTGGCTGTTTGTTAAACTATTGTTAAGGGGATGGTAATGAAAAGATGTTCATCGCGTCAGTGTTATTTTATGAGGGTTGCAATCTGCGTTTTGTTTTTGCGCAAAGCGATCGCGAGCGGAGTCCCATAGCTAAGACAATTTGTTGATCTACCCACCGCCAAAATTTTAGTAGTCACTTGGCCGTACGTTTGCCCGCCCGTCTGTACCACAGGTAAAGCAATGTAAATTGTCACCCTCTCTAGCTTGTATGGGAGCCTGCAACCTGATATTGCACATATATGTTGTGGTGAATTGACAGCTGTCAAAACAGGGTATCCACTGATCGAATTTACTTATACTGATTAGTATCACGTGACCATGTCGTGGGCTTAGTTGTCGACCCACCGTGGGCACGCGTTTTTTTTTTAAGTTCTCCGCTGAAAAGTTACTAGTTCTCAACTGATGGCAGGCTCATCATCTTTGCAATGGTTGCAAAAATAATTGTTTGAAGTAAATATTTAACAATTAATGAATGAGGCTGAGTATCTTATGAAGAATTATGGAAATCGAGGAGGGTGTTATCCGTCGAGGCCGTAGGCTGAGGTGGATAACACCCTCCGAGATCTCCATAATTATTCATATGATACGAAAGCCGAATTCAATAATTGTTTTATTATTCATTCAAAAGAGTTCCTACTTTTAAAACATAGCTCAAACAAGCTTACCTGCATCGATGTTAAGTTTATCGTCGATAGTTGACGTTTAGGTTTGTCCAGCTCCGCAAATATTCTCCAAATAGCAGACGTCGCCCTCCGAGTTGTCTTCTTGCTGTTTTTGTTATGTTTTTAGCCATTGTTTCGCCTAGCTCCAGCTGTAGTTCTTACTCTTGAAACGAGTGAGGAGTCCGCCATTTTAGTTTTTACAACGAAAACAACTCAATCTCGTCCCCAGGTCTTCTCGGTTAACGGTGCCTTAACCTATAGAAGGCTGCATTTTTGACGTCATTTCCTCGTTAAACACAAAATGCCTCCAAATTTGGTCATCAGTAACTGGTTATGGTGAATTATGTGTGTGCTTTTAGCCAATCAGAATTGGGGAAATATTTTGAATGAATAATAATATAAATTTAGTAACAGGAGATTCGCCTTTAGCCTTGGCTAAATCTGTATATTGGCTCAATTAATGTATCGTTGTTTTCTAAAACCATAAGACAACTTTGAAAGGAAAGTGTCGCTAGGTGGCTTTTAATCAGTTAGATGTCCTATTTTTGTCTGTAGAAGTGCTTCTTTATAAAACGTTCGGCTTTTAAAATATTGCAGAACTGTTTGTAAATATAGTTTTTAATCATCCTAGAACAAGGAGCTGGTCCTGACTCATATGGAGAGAGCCGAGAACGCAAAAGTAAGTTCAGTGAGATATGTATTGTAGTGTGCGCTCGTTGTGCATTACACTTGATGAAAGATTGGAAAATGCCAAATTGATAAGCGGCTGAGTTTGATTAAAGTACAAGTCGTTACCACTTTGGCATTTTTGACAGCCAGGAGTTTATTCTGAGTTGCAACGTCGCAAACCCTTTCACTGTAGAGCGCCCTGGGGGATGTTTGCTCAGGTCTGAGTTAATATCTCCAGTATCCATACAGATACAAATAATTGGCAATTATTGAACGAGGTTGAGCAAAATATCGTGATTTGTCAGTGGTGAGCAGATCAATTATTTGCCGAAGCCGAAGGCTGAGGCAAATAACTGATCTGCGAGACACTGACAAATCACGATATTTTGCGATAACCGAGTTCAATAATTATTTTATCGTTCGATCACTGAGTTTGTTTTTTAATAAATAATATCTTCGGAAAGCGGTTAGCGCGCGCTGCCTTCCAGGAGTAATGACAGAGATCACACAAACGAGCAAGGAGCAAGCGTGGTTTCATTTACGCATGAGCAGAATAATGTTTGCAGCCAAAAACGGTTAAACGACATTGCGCATGAGCACACCATTATTTGTAGGCAGTTATTTGCAGGTCACGTGGTGGGCTCTCGGCCAATGAAAAGGAAGAAACATTTGCATCGAATGATAATATAGTTTTCGAATGGACAGACATTTGCTAGTGAATCCCGGTTAAGGTTGTTATGTCGTAACAAATAACCGAGAGGAAGGTTTGTAGACTGATGGAAATAGAGAATACTTCATGGCAAGTGCTGGCGTACGGTATTTACGCACGAGTTGTTGACGTATCAGAAATCGAGCGAGTGAGCGCAGCGAACGAGTAAGATTTCTGATACAAAAACAACGAGTGCGT
The DNA here is from genome assembly GCA_942486035.1 of Porites lobata. Lineage (NCBI taxonomy): Eukaryota > Metazoa > Cnidaria > Anthozoa > Scleractinia > Poritidae > Porites > Porites lobata. The sequence goes on along the minus strand of CALNXK010000857.1, from coordinate 4,391 downwards.
AAATACCGTACAAAGCACTTTCCATGTGGTATTGTGTTTATTATATACATACCGAGACATTCATCATTTTGGCGGCCTTTTTATTTTAAATCTTTCAAAAATGCTTATATGCCGCTACACACTTGCCGCAAAATGACAACGAAAACGAAGTATCAGTTTTTTAGTAAAAACGTTTGTTAAAAACATAAATGACGGTAAGGATATGAGGTAATCCAAGAACTATAAGTAATCTTAACTGTTTGTTGTCAATGCACAATTGAAAATGAGTGAATTTAAGTAAAATGGCCGGTTTCAATATAAGCTTAAGCTTACATGAAAGGCAAAGTAGCTCCGACAAAAAGCGCAACAAAAGTTTACGTCTCGTTCTGTTTTTCCCTTTCCGCTGTTGTTTCGCCGGCTCTCTACCGTTTTCTTTATCGACAGTGAAACAAACGAGACTATTCCACTCCATTTCCGAAATGTTTTTCACTTTTTTAGCGAGAAAAACTCTTTGAGTAAAACTTTTCTCGTTGAATGTGTGCGAAGCGGCGCTGCAAGCTGCAATAAAAGGCGGGAATTTTAGCGCGAAACTCCCACGCCTCTATGGCCTCTGATTGGACGTATCATTTTTCTCACACGTGAAAAAACATCGTTCGCGATTCTGATTGGACGTATCATTTTTTTCACGTGTGAAAACCATCTTTCGCTCCTCTGATTGGCTAGAACTAATTTGCGTACGAAAATTTACGACATAGCTTTTTGGTGAGTATTTCTCAGTATGTATATAATAATTGGCTTTTATCAACTGGTGTGATTTTAAGTGACCGTTTCTTAATTACTGTCTCGTTACTCGATATGTTTTTAATCAGGCGTCGAGAGGCCCTCTACATAAGGCTGCTGTCAGTGGAGAATACAAGACGGTCAAAATGCTTCTTCAAAATGGTGAAGATGTGGATCAAAGAGATCAGGTTTTAGTCTCCTCCAGTTTATGTAATTTTTGTGGGGGCGGAAGCCTCAAGAGCGACTTCTTGCTTTTGCTTGGCTTGGGGATTCTTAGCGGGGCTCCCGCGCGCGCGAAGCGCGCGTGGGACAGAGCCCCATACCCATGGAATATGGTCAACCTCTTTTCGTTTGGTTGTCACATGATTGACCGAGCGTACGTACGTACGCGTCTACAGATTCTACGGGTGGGGTGGGGGAGACTATCAAAAGGAAGGGAGGGGTGTCTCAGGCGTGTCTTTGCAAGTCCACATCTTTAATATAGGATTTTAGTATAGGACATTCACAATATGGCCAATTGACAGCTGTCAAAACAGGATAGCCACTGACCAGTATCCCATGACCATATCACGGGCTCATATGTCAACTCATCGAGGTGACGTGATTTATTTGGAAGCTGTCCGCTGACCAGTTAATTGTTTTACTAGATCGCGAACAATGTTCAATCTCATACTTTTACTAGTTAAACTGATAATGCACACATATTGGACATCAATGTTTTGATCAATTGACAGCTGTCAAAACAGGGTACCCGCTGACCAGTAGCATTTGACCGTATCGCGGGCTCAGGTGTCGACCTATCGAGGTCAAGTATTTTTTTGAAGTTATCCGCTGACAAGTTACTAGTTTTCAATTGATCGCAGGCTCAAGTTCAATTTTTTTTTAAATTCACATGAAATATGTTGTGTTTATGTGCTACACAATTAAAATTTTGATTGCAAACTGACCTTGGACGCGAAAATTCAGCCAGCTGTTACAGGCAGGGAAGACAGTTGCTTATGACTTTTCTCACCATGGTCACGCGTTGGTCACGCTCTACGTCCAATTTTTATGCTCTGATTGGTCAAAATTTGACAGGTGAGTTCATGCGGAAAATTTATGCAGCATCTTGAATCTTGTTTACTTTGACAGCTGAAGGTGACAGAGTTTTGTGTCAACTTGTGATGTTTTTAACTGTCTTTTTCCACTGGATGTGCAAAATGAAATTCAGCTGCTATCAGGAGTCTTTTGTTATTCATGGCTAGTTTGTTTATTGGGTTTTTGGTTGAGGAATACGTCGCTTGTCAAAGTCGGAAATCCGATTTCGGATGGCATCGTTTTCGTTTTCACCTTGCTTGATGCGTAAGAGGATTGCAAAGTCTGAAGCGATACTGGCTTTTCTTGATACCTTTCAGGAGCTGCATCTCGAATGGTAAGCCAGAGAAATTGTTGTATTTGATGTTTGTTTTTTTGTATCTAATTTAATGAATTCAGGCAGCGTTTATGCGGGCATTTAGTTTATGCACGTTTGTAAGATTTGAGGCAATGATCTGACCGAGTATCAGGTTTGATATAAGCTTACAGAACTTTAAAAAGCCTTTAGACAGTTTCTCACCGCAAATAGAAAGAAAACGTTCCAAAGAATATTTAGTTATAATTCTGGCCGGAAAAGAAAGCTTTGATCGATTTTCTTGCCTCGAGTTCGTCTTTGAAAAAAGCAACCACCGGGAAGCCGGCTTAAAACATAAACTTAAGCTTGAAGCTTGAAGACTCAGGATTTTTAGGGATACTTTAATACTTGTATTCATAAATGAAAATTGTTGTCTCTGTATATGTTTCACCGAATTATATTTCTTTTATTGATTGTTAGTAGTCTCTCTTGTAATTTTATTCGCTGTGCCGATTGCTTTCAGTCGTTCAGTGAACATCGTTTGCAGGAGTACTCAAAATGCCGCGCGTTAAACCATTAAATAAAAAATAAACATAATAAATTCTTTATAATGTTGGAGCGTAACTCTGTTAATGTTCATTCAAACACTCGCCACAGCTCGCACTACAAAAGTGAGAACCGGATGGCCGTATAGGTGATTTTGGAAATTTTTTTAACAGTTTATGAATATTGAATGAGTGCAATTTGTATCGTCAAATACTGCTTTCTGTCCGAGGTCTGCCGGTATGATAAAAACAGTTGGTTTACACGCACCCAGATTTGCTGACAAGATTTTGCAAAGTAAACTTGTCGAACGCAAAAAAGTTGGCCTGATTTTTTTCCCACTAATTAATCTACGGTGATCAAGAGCCATTATGGCACTTAAATGTGATCGAAGATGATTACCAGTTTTTGAGTGTACATATGAGGCTATCAACTCGATGTAAGATTTGGTTCACTCTTGGGCTGTTTGCAAATTATTTTTCTCTAAAATCTGGTCGCCTTTCCCTCAAAAGTGACATAAATGTGCTCTAAAGTTAACTGAATTGTGGAATTCGAATACAAGTTTATTGTTTAATTTAAATTATAAATTTATTAATGGGAGCCTCGCTTTTAGCCCTGGCTAAATCTATATATTACTTTCTTTTCTACAGGGTGTTTCAGAAGTTCGTTCCGATTATAAATTGTATTTTGCGCAAAGCATTTAATGCTTCTTTAGGCAAATTCAAACTTATTCAGGGAAGAAATTTATCTAAATAACCGTTCAAAGCAATTTCAAACTAACATTTGAAGAAATTATAATATTTTTGAAGTTTTGCCCCAAATGTGCACGTACGTGAGTTTTTTTCCCGCCATATTTTCCTGCCCATTTTGTAGGTTTTCTACTTTTTTTTTTTTTTTTTTTTTTTGCCGTTTTCTTTAATTTTCTCTACTCTTTCACGAAAATGAAGGCCTACACTGTTTGCGCTAAAGCTGAGGGATCTGTATTTTTGGTTCTCTGGCCATTCAGGCAAAGAAATTGTTAAACTGTTGACTAAAGTGTGAACGATATAAGTGAACAAGTGGTCAAAAGTAAACACTTTCGAAGACAAACCAAGGAGTGTATGGCCGTCTTTCTTTAAATGTGTGAGAAATGTTACGGAAAAAGCTGTAAGTATATGCCGGCGTAATAATTTTACAAGACAGAAAGGTAAAAAAAATTCAACTTCACAATATCAAAGTTTCTACAACGGTATGAAGATATATGACCAACAAAGGTTGGAAAGCTTTGAAGAGAAAAAGGCGAAGCACGTGCATGGTGTGAGAAGGATTTGGAAACTCTATAGCAAAGGGCGACCGGCCGGCAAACTCATGTGATGTGAACCCCTCAGAGACCATCTGGATTATCGTTGACGAGAAAACATACAAAGATCCGGCCCCAAGGTCACTGGACTAGCTAAGGCAGTGACTACGCTTCGCCTGGAAAAGAGTGTCTTTAGACACACTTTGGGTGGTCGTACATTCTATACCTCACCACTTAAAAAATGTCAGAAAACATAAAGAAAGACATCGTGGCTACTGATATTTCAGTGATTCAATGTTAACTGAATAATGAATAACATACTTAGTTTTACTAAAGGTATTTTTAATAATCAGTGAAATTTAAGCGAAGGAAAAATCGGAACGAACTTTTGAAACACCCTGTATGTATCTAGAAAAGATACACGAGACGATTGATTAAAGA
>CALNXK010000856.1:0-38927 GCA_942486035.1 Porites lobata | reverse complement strand
CAGGCACTCCCCTAAAATTAATATACATTACATCAATTGCAAGAAATACTAATAAAATTTAAAGCTTATTACTGAAGCTTATAACCACCATGCCAAGATATAAATCAATGACTAAAAGCAAACAAAATGGCGTCCATTTATAATCAGAGAAAAGCAGCTATGAAATACCTAATTATTTTAAAACCACGAGGCAAATATCCACCATGAAACATTTAAGGTTAATTTATTTTAACGCACCCGAGGAGTGTGAAATCTCGCCTCTAGAAGTTCACGTTTCTGTGGGTCGAGTGCTTCAAGGCGCGAAAACTGTATTTCGGTGAGTACTTCTCCCTCGCCGTTCCGCGAGTCATTTGCTGTTGCCACTGAAACAACACAATGGAAAGCATTTTCGGTAGGAACATGTACAACCAAAACAATGCCAATTACAGTTTAGTTTCGAAGTGTGACACGACAGGCAGGCCAGAACACGCAGATGGGCTTACTTGAATTTCTCTGGCTCATCTGCGAAGTTTCACTTCCCTCCAGATGCAACTGAAATACAATGCTGCTAGCTTTTTCCGAGCCAGTAGGCTCCACCATATTTCAAGACATCGTCTGAGGCTGATCGAGATGGAAAACGCATGGTCTAACCGTTCGAATTCCTCGCAAAACTCATTTCAATATTTCATGTTTTGCATGCACGTCTGGCAGTTCTCGAGAAACGCAAAGCCTGGTTACCAAGACTTTGCTACTGGCTGAGGAGCGGGAAGGGGAAAGGGGAAACAGGGGGGGACAGTGGAGGGCACAAAGTCAGTAGGAAAGAATTCCTAGAGACCCTACTGATAGAACGTTGCCCGCGTTGACATGAGAGAAGCTTAGACGTCGCCCCACAGCTAACCAAGAAAGACCAGATGGTAAGCCATCCTCCCTTTACTCAGTTTGAAAAACCAACTGAAACTTGGAAAGTATTAAGGTATTATTAAAAGTGCTTTACTAGTGTGCACCAGGTTCATTTTTGTGCAAAGACTGACACGCCTGTGTCTTTCAGTTATTTCTTCTCTTTAGGCACAAGGAGAAATGACAACCTTTTGTCCGAGGTTCTTACCCCAGGAGGGATACTCCAGATCTCAAGTGACCGCAGGAGCCTCACCCGGTGACAGGGATGATCGGAGGATTTTTTTTTGCGTGGGAAAATTTTGTGCAAGTATTTTTTTTGGGTAGTTAATTTAAGTAGGGAATTTTGGGTATTCAAAACAATAGGAAGATTCGTGCAGTTCTCGCGTATCCCGGCCGCTTAGTTCCTCTGGAAATTTTCGGGCTCGGAAATTCGGCATGGGATTTTTAGGGCTTAATTTTGGTCCAGGGATTTTTTGGGTTTCGTTTGAAGCCCTAGAGATTTGTTTGGCTGATTTTTGCCCCAATCGATCATCCCTGCCACTTCGATTCAAATCCGGAGTACCCCCCGGGGCTTCCAGCAACACAGTTAACAGTCATAAGATCTTAGTAAAGGCTCTGGTGAAGAGCTCTGGCGTCGAGATTGGTAAAACCTGTAACAAACGGTAATAATTGGACACTTGTATCAGTCTCCAAAGTTGATCGGTTTTTACTAGTTTGATTGTCAAAGCACACCACAAGAAAGCATACAGGTCAAAAGCTTCTATTCATTTATTCAGAGCGAAGCGAGGCGCGAAGCGAGGCGCGAAGCGCTGAGCGGACGGAGTTCATAATCTCGTCGCGCGCGCAGTACGTGGACCGCGCGTGGATCCTAGCGAGCTGCAAACCAGGGCGGATAAAGGTTGGGCGGTGAAACGAGCGCTCCGCTCTTCATTTAATGTGTGATGCGGAGTAGGACTGGCACGAGCGCTCTTTCCGCGCTTCTGGTGCGCTTCAAGGCCGGCGAAATTTTCCTTTTTGCAAACTGGGAATCCTCTTTTCTTTCTGTAATTTCAGGTTACAATGTTAAATAGATAAATTCGTTTCATAACAATATCAATAAACAGTTTCATATGTTTGTGTCTGTACGTCTATAAGTCAAACTTGTTGGTCGTAAATAATTTGAGTTTAATTTGAAAGTATTGAATACCTCCTCCTTCCACTAAATATCACCTAATCGTCTTTCACTGTTTCGTTTGCAAAAGCTTAACACTTCTTAACCTCAATTTTTACATATGTTAAAGGAGGATAAATTTTATATAACATAGCAAAAATTAGATTGATATATACTGATATAGTGGCGTTGTACTTTTTAAACTTTGCTTCTCGGGTGAAACGCGCCATGGCGATTCGCGCAATGCGTTGCAAAATCCGGCAACCGCATGTAAACAAAATTTATTGAGGTTAGTTGTAAGGTTTTTTTTCACGTTTTTCTCTCTAAAACAAAACAAGGTAAACAGAAAAACTGAGGGAAACTAATTTTGAAGTTTCGAAGAAACAGAAAGACGTCTGAGATGTTTTTTTTTTCAAAACTAAAAAGAAGTAAGATGGTGATTGAAATTAGCATAATTTCACCTTGCACGAGCTGCACGCATTTATAAAATACACGTCATCTAGTTATGAATCACGATCTGCTGTCTTTTTAGTTTTGCCATGGATGACATGGATGAGATTTTCCTTCGTGTTTTAGACAGTACTTAGTTGTTTTTGTTTTGGAATAACATCGACATTGGCGAGTAGCACAACGAGAATATAATTCAGTGGTAGGGTCATGGAAGTAATAAAAGAAACCCTTTGAAAGAGATGTTTGTCTACTCCAACTAAACCTCCCGTAAAAAAATAGCAACATTTGCCTCTCGGACACAGCGTACCAGCACAAAGGAACGAGGAAGAAGTGCAAGAAAACAATTCAAGCCGCCATAATTCAGTGACAGCGGCAGTGTCTAATGTACAAACCACATCATATCGCAAGCCCCGACCGAAGTCGAAAACAAGCGACATTTCTAAGCAGAGTCGCAGTCCACTGCATCACACCTTTTTGCTCGGACGCGCTCGTTTCACCGCCCAACCTTTATCCGCCCTGCTGCAAACCGGTGGTGTAAGCCATGACGTCATACAGTAGTTTGACGTCACGACGCATTTATAGTTTCTGGGCAATTCCACTGAAAGCGATTTCCCATCAATGACCAAAGTACTTGATTGTTTTGCCGTCGTTTTAGGAGTCGATAAGTCCTTTTTGCAATGAATTTCGAAAGCAAAAGTACCTTTATGAGCTAATGGAAGCGATTTTGGATAATTAGCCTTAAGATATGAGCGAAACTTGAGGTAACACTGAACACTCAGGCAAAACACGTTTTGTTCGCAGGCGAGTTTATACCGTATCGGCTTAGTTGGGCATCTGTTTTTTAAATGCGATGAAATGTGTTTACGTTAGGTTTTCACCGTCAAAACAGCAGACGTTCCTCTAAAAAGTGTCGCTGAATTGGTGTTTAATAGAGCTCGATCAACTTTATACAAGGCGGGCTGACGGAAGTTCTAGGGAAAAGGCTTTTAATAAAATATCATCAACGTCTTCCCAATGTGTTTCAAGTGGCATAGTGTCATAGTGATAACGCGTGCAGGAAGTCCCGAGTTCGATTCCAGGCAGGACCTGTTGCAATTGTTCTTCCTCTCTTCTTTACTTTTTTGCTCTTTTCCTTGACGTCATGTCTTCTTTTTAGTTATTGTAGTTTTGTTTTGTTTCTTTATATAGCTTACGTTTTTTACAATTTATAAATTTTCTTTCCTATTGCCTTGTTTCCCTTTTAACTTCTTGCCGCTCTCCCGTAGTCCTTCGCGAGGTCCTGCTATTCACGGCCAAACTGGCCGATATATCCGCAAACTGCGCCGAGCACTTTATCAAGTACGAATGTCTTGATTACAGCTTGTCAGTGGTCCAGGCAGCATAGGTTATATGCATGAGTTGGTGGGTATCACGCGACGCCAAGGCGATGAAATATTGGCGAAGGGGCAATTATACTCCTTACATATGCTTGTGCAGGTTAAATCGATCATGCGCATATCCTCGCTATGGATGCAATTGTGACATAAACGACTATGTCTGGCGGGAGAACAGAGAACTGCTTACAAATATGGCTGAACTTCCTGTGATTCAACTGAGATTTGGTGATACAGGGTAAGCTGGAGACGATAAACGAGGCTACCACACCCTTGGAAAACTGAAGTGATATTGCATAAATCGAGAGTGTTGCAAGTTATATAGACAAGTACCAATGAAAGACAGAGTGCATCAAGGCAAAAAATCAAACGTCTTTTACATCTGTTAAGAAACTGACATCGACGGTACTTAGGTAAAAACTACCTTACTCGCTTAAATGGAACATAGCTAGCTTATTAGATGAAAGACGATCATCGCAGTTACAGACGCAACTTGTGCAATTGCGAAAAGAAAGCCTGAAAAAAATTCAGGCTTGCACGGGATTCGAACCCTTGACCTCTGCGATACCGGTGCAGCGCTCTTACCAATTCAGCCAACAAGCCAACTGGGAGCAGGTCGTTGAATTGGTTCGTTACAAACCGAGAAATGATGATGATGAGAGTTATGAATATATGAAAATCATATATGTGAACTGCAGGATGAAGAATTAGATGAAATATGATCATCGCAGTTTAATACAGACGCAACTTTTGCAGTTGCGAAAAGAAAGCCTCCCCGACAATTCTTGAACGAATAAACATAAACAACACTAACACCAGAAGGCTAGCTGTGATTACTGAACTCGTTTTGTGGTCTTTGAACTATAATTGTGCCTTCCCTGAACTACACTTACTGAAAAAAATAAAATTGAAGCAAATGGATGTGGATACTTAGAAAAGATCGTTCCAATACTATGTCAGCAATCTGATGTTAAATCAAGTCAGGTGCTTAGATTGACTGGCCTCGCTTATTAGTTCTTAACTGAAGACGTAAAAGGAACTAAAAGACGTCAAATGATGAAGCGAGTTTATAGAGTATGTAAACTTAATACCAGATGAAAATGAAAGAAATCGCATCATTTCTGTTTGGCACACAAAATGAGATTTTAAGGCGTTACGATTTTACTTTCAACTAACCACCAACTGGATCAATTAACTATTGGCAGTCACTGAGTCTTGAAATTTCAAAATGGCTGTAATAAAGTGGTAATTGAACTTGTCGTGTCGTGCAATTTTGGTCTGAAATCATGCTTGTGATATCAAATCGAACTCTCCCTGTGCACTCATCTGGTTTTAAAATCACGTGTATGATTTCAGACCAACTTCACTCCACTGCTTACCCGTTTAGTTTTATTGTTGGTTTTCACAGTCACGCTAGCAAAAATAAAAATAAAACGATAAATTCCAGAATCTGAGAAATGAATGAGGTTGATATAGAAAGACCCTCGCCAAGATTCAGGTCAGAATGATTTTTCACACGTGAAACATTTTAAGAAATTGTTTACCCAAAATAATAGAGCAGCTTAGAGCGCTTTCTGTGAAGGCGGCATGTTGGTGCCCATCCGGATGGGCACCAACATGGCCACCGGAAACTAACAGAAACATCTGTCACTGAGTTTTGCTATTAAAGGGTGAATTCATCTCTCAAGGAACTCATAAACATTAAAGCAGTACCTTTCCTAATACAATGACGACTGTTTAAATAGCAAAATCCCTTAAAATAAGTCACTTTTTAACCTACATGACAGCTCTGTCGGCCGCCATCTAGATGCTGCGTCACGCAAAAGCTTAGAAATTCAAGCGTACTGTATCACAAAACGAAGAGCCTTTTCGAAGTGAAAACTTGTGTAAATTTCATTTTTTAACTGCTCTATATGATCTAGTACTTCATGAAAGTAAAAGCGTAAGAGGATCCATAGCCAAATGGGTCTAAAACACGTGGCACGCCCTAGTCACCTGATTGGGCGTCGCCCAGACAAAATATGAGATAAACTCTATATGGAATAATTATTGTTATCTTAGGTTGTATTTATGCCATTTTCTTACAGAAGAGATAAGATGCAACTTGACTTGAAGTATGTGATATTACACGTGAATCCGCATGAATCATAAAAATCCTGGATCAATTAAGGTTTCTGGGAAACTGCCCACCTACCGCACCCCTATGCCAACATTAACACTTACTTCTTACTTAGGGTAAAATGATGGCTTAGGGGAGGGGTAGGTGGACAGGTGGGCACCAAAATCCTATTAGTGCCAAATAGAGCGATTTTCGCATGACCTTGAAATAAAAACGCGCGAACAAAACAGAAAAAACAAACGAACGGAAAAACAGCGATTTGATTGGTTTATCGAACGGATACAAACGCGCGTGGCTTTTGGTTGATTAAGCGAACGCCCGGCTGAAAAAACGTCATGCCCGAAGAACTTTCTAGAACTCAATCAATACTTCGCTTTGACATCATACTGCAACACGGTTGGCCAATCGAACAATACTTTCTCCATATTAGGATTTTTTGGCGGGAAAACGAAGAGTCCATGTTTTGATCTTTTCATCCATTGGCTGATAAAACAAATAACGATCACTTACCGAAACCATTTTTCAAGGTCATACGAAAATCGCCTTACCCAATTTATTAAACCTGTTGCTTTTTCTAGTTTAGTGGCCGACCCATGGAGAAGGGGTCGGAGGGCCTCCCAACCCTAATATATCCTAATATATCCAAATATATCGGCTCCTGATCCATTAGACAACTGCTTTGAAACTGAAATAATAACCACCGAACATGCTTGTATTTTTAAACATTGTGCTTTTAAAACTACATTTGTGTCGCACGTTTTAATAAAGGCACTTGTTGAAATTAAAGAAAAATGCCTGGCCGGTGGGGGTTAGGGGTCGCTCCTCTACTCCAGAAAAGCAACTTCTGCGAACCGAAGAGGCCAAACAATTTCTGTAACGTAACTCGACGTGATGTTGATAGGCTGTCAAACAATGATCAATTGCTTCGTTTTCGAACATTGACGTCATGCTATGCTATGCTATGCTTTGCTATATTTATCCCTACTTCAAGCATAGGCGATGCCTCCATAACTATGCTTCCAAAACACTCGTTCTCCGGCCATTCCGGTAGACATATACGCAACTCTGTGACAACAATTTGGTTTCTATTCCATATAATTTATAGTTTTTAAAACCTTACCATAACCGAAAATTTATCACATTTATTTTAAAACCAGTGATGAATTGTTTCATTTTCGAACGCAGGTGTCATACCATATATTTCCTCACTTGAAGCAATGCTAGGCCATACCCCTCAACTGAGCTAGCCCTCATGAACTAGCTTACACAACTCCATTGGACACATCAAGATTGCTGTGAGTACAGATTTCTTTTCTTTTCCTTATCATTTATAGATATTTAAGCATAACTTACTTTGTATCTATGCTATATGGTTAACCCTAGTCGACAAAAAGCAATAAACAACTGAAGATTAAATGGATGAAGGGTACAACAATGAATCCAATGATTGTTGCAATTGTTCTATATAATTTTAAACTGTTTTATTTAAATTGCGTAATTTCGACAAAAATTCCTGTCATTATATAATCTCGTAAATCACGATGATTGCATTCAGTTTCCACAGAATTATGGTGAATGTCCTCCTGATTATGATCAATATTTTATTTCACAGAAACTGAAATATGGAGTAAAAACGCCGAGCAGGCACAATATCGCGTCAATCGTCTCCTTCAAGTGTTAAGTTTCTTCCAGGTTTGTTTACAATTTTAAATTTTTTACATCCTAAAGCATTGAAAATTAAAACTCACAGAGGAGAATCAGGCTTCAGTAGAGTAATACGCTGAGGTGCTGTCACAACTCGACTCTGACCGGGCATCATCAACAACAACAACAACTTTATTTGTACCCAACAGTAAACAGAAATATTGGCGAGTAGTACAGGCTGCCCCAAATAACCATAGGAGCTAAACAAAAGTGGCAGCCATACTTAGGTGATTTATCTTTAATCATTTGGGTCAGACATCACACACACACACAAACACAAAACACACACGAGCGCATGCGCACTTAATACTAAAACAAACAAAATTAAGTGAAAAAAAAAAACAACGAAAAGCCAGATGAATTAGGGTGTTAAAATACTTTACAATTTTTAGTAGTTTTTAAGAACAATTAGCTTGAGGTTTTTCTTAAAGCGTTAGAGAGGAAGAAGTTTTACAGAAATAATGCAAGTTGAAGGGTGATAATGTCAAACAACTTGACAACGTTTAGATCTTTAAATAAAGGACTTCAATGTTCATTATAAATATTGAAAGTAATTATTCTTAATAGACATTATTCTTGATAAGGCAAAAAAAACTTAAGGCAAAAATTTAAAAAAAAATCAGTTTGATATTGAGGTCAGTTATAAAAAACACCAAACCTCGTTACCACCAAGGTCCGGAAGGCATTGGATCCAGTTTGGTTGTGGTTTGCGGCGTGACACGAGGAAGTTCAATACAATTTCAAGACTGTTTTGAATTAAATCGCCTGCTTAAACAAGAGTCAGTTTGCATAGAACAGGGGCACCCAGCGACTGGTTTCTCCTAAATACCATAAAACTTGTGTAAGACCATCAAGACTGCTAATTTAAGCTTAACCATACATTCTAAAATAGCCAGCTTTATTAACGTTTTTTCTGTACGGTTATCCCGGGCAAATTTAGCTTTTGAAATTTATTAGGGTATCTCATTATTACGTTTTGGTTCCTGATCACTTAGCTATAATTGTTATAGTAACGTTTTACAAAAACGAGGGATTTTCTAATATCTCTTTCCGTGACTGTTCTCGAAACCAAAATTTAGGTGTTCTTTCTAGCAAACATGCTGGCCACATCTGGAAAGTGATATGTCAACTTCCGTAAATCGTATATAAGGATGTTGAAAAAAATAGTTCAGAACGTATATAGATGAATGGAACAATCATCTGGAAATTTTCAGCCTTTCTTAAGCTATAGAAATTGCAAGGCAATATTTTTTTCTTTTCCAAACGATGTTTTACAAAATACATTCGTTGGGTTCCTATGAAAGAATCCTGCTGAAAGCCTTTCAATTCGTGTCAATCGTTTATTTCACAAAAACTGAAATATCGAGTAGAAAACACCAAGCAGGCACAATGTTTGTCATCCGCCTCAAGATGACCGCGGCTTACCAACAGTTAGAATTAGATCTAAATTTCTCTATCAACATCCTGTAAAAACCACACTTCTCTTACGGAACTGCTCACGCCCTCCGCGTTTCAAAAATAGTATAAAAGCATGGTCCAATTAAAATGTGGAAAAGCAAAAAAGGGAGGAGAGAAAGTGGCAAATTGTTTTTCGTGGTAGAAAGAGCTATTTTGCCTTTTTTCCTCATTAAATATGCACGATTTACGAGACAAGAATCAATGAGCCTGAGGATTTGAACAATTTGTTGGACAATGAAAGCGGCAGCCAGTAGAACTTACATAATTACGTAACGACACAGTGACACCATGTATCAATCAATGAATACTTTTCTTAGTTTTTAGTCAAGAAACAAAAAACATCAGGCCTCCATCGACCTAGAAATTACCAGAAAACCTTTCCAACGGGTTGTGTCACCTAACATAGCGCATGACCTTTTCTCAATGAAATTCCTTGGCGTTTTACTCATGGGATAAAGACGTCATCAGCGTTACTAAATTCCTCCGCAAGTGAATGCAATTTCTCCACAAAAAGGGGTTCATTTCATCTCTACTATACTACTGATAATATCGCAAAGAGGAGACGTTAGCCTTTATTTTCTAACATAGGCACGTTTAACGTGCACAAGCTATTTTGAATGCTTTAGTGTAATCGTATCATCAATCTACTGTTTTAATCCTTAATGTAGACTATTTTTTGTGCTAAACTTTGTATTGTTGTACATTAATGAAAACGAGAAACGCTGCACACAGCTGAGTCGATCCTCATACTATACAGATTCACTTTTCTTAGTCTTTCCTTCGGACATCTGGTGCAAAATATACACATTGTTAAAGTTCTATGATTATCAACTCACCAAACGTTGCTCAAAGGGAAGACTCAAAAGTTTCAAGGTTTCTTCATGGTGTCTTAAGATAAGATCGCTGAATACCGAATAGCTAAGATATGTTACGATTTTCATCATTGGTGTCGTTGGTTGCATCGTTATTCTACTTTAAGATGAAACAGTCTTTAACTCTGACGACTTGATTCTAAAAGTGTTATAAGCCTTAACTTAAGGCACTAGTTACAAAGCTAAAGAGGTCTTCATTTGTTAAAGTTACTGTTATTGCTATTATTACAGTTTTTTAGGTGAAAGTGTTGTACTTTGCCCCTTTTGTGGTTCACACGTGAGAGAATTCGAGTTATCACATAGTAATCCAGTAAGCAGGATTATAAGAAATTACTCATGCACACAATTTGTACGTGAAGATGCTGGACTTTGTCCCTTTTACAATTCGTACGTGGAAAAACGCAAATTGTTTACTGGAAAATTTGCTCAAACGATTTTAAGAAATTACCTCGGCTTTACAACATATGCAATTAAATCATGCTTCATGCAACGTTAAGGTCGATAGCCTAACTTTTATTTACTTCCCATAACATTATCAAACCGCCGAAATATATTTCTACTAATATCATGTTTTTCCAGTTAATAAAACAATACCTAATTATTTTGTCGACTAGCTTCTTCCAAGTTTTATTCCCTAACGCTATTGTTTCTAGTTAAGTTACACATCTTTACTGAATAAAGTACGTTTCAATAACTATAATGACTCTTAAGCAGCAAGCATGTATCACGTTGTTCACTTAATTCATGTTTTTTTTTGCTGGAACGAAGAAGGTCTGTTGAACTTTGTAAGCGAGAGAATAAAACTTTTTTACAGGATTAACTTACTCGGTACAGCTTTCAAACAAAAAAATAAACTGCCTTTTAAACTTCTAAAACAACAATTCATGGGCTGCACACATGTACTTCCGAATTTAAGTCCATATCTAAATATCAGTTATTGTTTCATTAAAACAACTTTGAAAAAATATATGATCTTTTATATAAATTATGAAATACGTGGGTTGTCTACAGTTCGCGATAGCCGGGAATTAGGTCAGAAATATCTTGAAGCAGCACCCACATGTACGAAAATACTGGAACCCTTAAACCGAGCTGCATCACTGTACTGAGTGTTTTAATCATGGAGATATTTAAATGTTATGTTTCTAAACACTTTTAGCCGTAATAAAAGTCGAAAAAATGGTGAAGAATCAAGATGGCGATCTCAAAGTGCTCTTGTTTGACCTTTAGCAATGTCATGTTTCAGGGGCACCCAACGACTGTTTTCTGTAAAATACCTCTTCGAAGAAACAAAACTTGCCTAGAATTTTCTATAGCTTGGGGAAGGCTAAAAATTTCCAGATAACAGTTCTATTCATGTACAATTTTCGTAACATGTCTAATAAATTCCCTAGGATTTTATACATTATAATTTTTCGAATTTCAGTACCCAAGTTAGCCTTTTTTTCGTAGAAAAAGGTAACCTAAAATTTTCGGATTCAAACAGGCGATGGAGAGAGGAATTAGAAAAATTCTCACTTTCATAAAACTTAAAATCGCATCTAAAATTTTCGGGAAAATAATACGGAGGCCCTTGTAATTTCGAAAAGACTCAAGTTGCCCTAGGACGACCGAACAGATACAAGTTTTATAGCGCCGCTTAGAATGTATTTCTTGAGATCTGAAAGTACTCTGGATACCCTAAAAAGTGTTTTCAATGCATTTAGGAGGAAACCGTCGATGCATGGGTGCCCCTGATGTTTAAATGCCAAAATCTAATTGATTCCTAGCATCAACTGATAGTATCTTCAACCTTATTGATCCCTGCAACGCACATTCAAACACACAAAGCCACAAAGCCACAAAGATACATACGCTCAGACCACTGACATATGAGCTATTTTTTCAAAAAAGTTCAACAATTAATGGTATGTGTATGTGTAATTGACCATTATCACATAAGAGTAGAGATTCACCAGATGGCGCAAACACATAAGAAGATGAATAAAATACACTCAGTGGAAATTCGAAGCTTGACGACAGACGCCTGCATACTCATGAAAAGGACCCATCACCCTCCTCTTACCACACCACTTAGTGCTCTTAACCTCTTGGGCATCATTTTAACTCGGACGATTCCAACATCTGATCGCACAAACCATGTACTAGTGACACAGACCTGGTGTAGTCGAAGAAACAATCCGAATCAAAGAATAACCCGAAAGCAATTGTTCGGCAAATTTTCCGCGAAAGGTATCCCAAACAAGTTCTCTATTTTGTCAAAGTCAACACCAACGGAAAATTAGAGACAAGAACAAAAGGTATTGTAGACAAAGGTAGTGATCTGACATGTACCAAGAAGTATGCTTTAGCCTAGGGACCGAAGCGGCGGGGGGGGGGAGAGAGTTAATGTAGGCCACTCGCTCAGTCCCCCCCCAGTCATTTTATGCTTGCTACGGGCCTGGACATAGAATGATACCCGCACCTTTGACTTTATTTTCTAACAGAATAAGGTAAGATCTTTGCTGTGAAGTGCATTTTGCCTGTGATTTTTGCACCGCTTTGGAGATTTTAACTTTTACTTTGGAGGAATTTGTCAAGAGGGAAAAAAAACACGCAAGGGGCTTGTGTTTGATGTTATTAATTTAATTTAATTTTGCGTCAAGTTATTCCATATTCCGTCACAGGACAAGCCAACTGCAGCTAAATCCATTGTACTATGTAGAATTTCGCGATATTTATCCGTTACGAAGAAGCGCGGCTTTTAAAATCACCGAATTTCGGCCATGGAATAAGAAGTTTTGTGCTGTAGCGAAGCCCAGAAAAGGATTTTGAAAAAAATTAGTTCGATTTTAATCATTCCTCATTAAGTCCTTTTCACCCACAAAAAACAAAGGGAAGGTTTACTGGCGATCCCAAACTCGCCGGACCGCTCTTAGGTGGACAGCCACTTAAATAAAAACGTGAGTCAACCATTCCGGCCAAATTCAAGCGAGAAATGATGATACGATAACATAAATACTGTATTCAATATATACTGTGTGGCATTTCGCCACCCCATTTTTAGTTTTCTTTTCTTTCCTGGACTCGACAATGAGTGGTCACGTGACACAGATATCTACCAGTTTTATCCGAGGTTGCCAAATTTTGTAAGGTTCTGATAAATTTTCACAAAGTTATGGCCATTATAAGATTTTATGCAAATTAGCCTCAGGCCATGCCTTAATATGCTTGAGTCTGTCCGAGGACCCTCAAGCGACGATGAATGTGATCTTCATGCAAGATATAATAAGGCAAGTGCTTAGCTCCTCGTGCGTTCAAAATAATTTGTGGACTTCCCACGTTCGAGTTTATATCCTCCTCTTTTCAAACCAAATTATCTATAGAAAGTTCCCTCTTTCTTAAACTTAATTGTAATATATTCCTATACATAATTATTTGCGTTCTACTGATAGGTTTTCTTTATAGTCTTAAATCATTATGTATGTATTTTTATTTTATTCGCGCATTATTGTAAAAACTAATATAATGTACATTTGGTATTTGTAGCTATACATGAGCAGAAGATCTCAGCAAGCTCTGCTGAGCCTTTCAGAGGAGATTCCCAACTTTACTTATCAATTAAATTACTAACATATTGTTTGCCACTTAATATTACAATATAAACTCTATCGAATTTTTAATGAAATGATGCAAGCTTATCAATGTTAGGAATTTTAATGTACTGTCACATGCCTTTCAACCTTTTAGACGTTCTTTTAATTCTTCCAATATAGTTGTTCCTAACTTAAAATTCTACAAGAGAAACAACCTTTTTCAAAAATGCAAAGAAACCTAAAAACTAAAAGATTTCTTGTAAATACAAGACTGCATGCAGATACATGTTTTATAGACTTAGATTTCAACAAACAGAACTCATGATCATTTACTTCAACAAGTTAACTGCTTTTAAATGTGAGTAGCTTTATTCTGACGATCCGGGTAACCGAAATCTTTCGTAACCTTGTATTCCTGGGTAAGTCCATTTAACCGAAACAGAATGTTTCGTGGAATCACAGCTACGATAGCATCAGCTTAATTTAGAATTTTAAATGACACCTGACAAGACAACAGAGTCGTTACGTATAAGAAAAAGCTTTACATTTTGAAGAAAATCTTATTGTTTTCGTAGCTATTTCTTAAGCCAAAAGCTTATTATTATTAACGTTTCTAACTGGCTTGCTTATTTTTTTATTTAAGATTAACTCTATTTCCGTAGAACTATTTGCTAATTATTCTGGTCTTGTTTTTTTACCTGTTTATGTTTCAGAAAAGACCCAGCAAATGGGCTCTGTTCAAGAAGCTATTCACCATGGCATGATTGCCGCCGATTTTCTTTGGACCACTAAACGAGTTGTCCAGGCTATCGAGCTGTGGAACGAGTGCTTAACACTACTAAACAACAAAATCTTAGAAAACGAACATGAACTTGCCACAATAGTGCGTATAGCGCTGAACAAGAGGCTGTTTTATGGAAATGCTGCTATTACGAAACTTTCACCAGCTATAGAATCTGGCAAAAAGCTTTTAGTCCTACTTCGTAAACTTAGGAGAAAAGAAAAAGAAGGTAACACAGCCTTGATGTTATCACAACTGTACTTCCAAAAAAGTGAATACCAGGAAGCACAAGCAGTCCTCAAAATTGCACTCTGCGTTTACAAAGAAATCGAAGACAAAGACGGAGAAGCATCATGCTACGTAAACCTAGGAGCTGTGTTTCTATCTGTGGGAGAATATGCCAAGGCTGAAGAATATCTTCATAAAGCACTTACCATCAACACAGAAATTAGCAACAGAAACGTAGAAGCGAAATGCTACGGAAACCTAGGAGCTGTGTTTCTATCTGTCGGAGAATATGCCAAGGCTGAAGAATATCTTCATAAAGCACTTACCATCCACACAGAAATTGGCGACAGAAAGGGAGAAGCGACATGCTACGGAAACCTAGGAAATGTGTTTCTATATGTCGGAGAATATCCCAAGGCTGAAGAATATCTTCATAAAGCACTTACCATCCACACAGAAATTGGCGACAGAAACGGAGAAGCGACATGCTACGGAATCCTAGGAAATGTGTTTCAATCTGTCGGAGAATATGCCAAGGCTGAAGAATATTTTCATAAAGCACTTACCATCAGGACAGAAATTGGCGACAGAAACGGAGAAGCGACATGCTACGTAAACCTAGGAAATGTGTTTCAATCTGTCGGAGAATATGGCAAGGCTGAAGAATATCTTCATAAAGCACTTACCATCAACACAGAAATTGGCGACAGAAACGGAGAAGCGACATGCTACGGAAACCTAGGAAATGTGTTTGAATCTGTCGGAGAATATGCCAAGGCTGAAGAATATCTTCATAAAGCACTTACCATCAAGACAGAAATTGGCGACAGAAACGGAGAAGCGACATGCTACGGAAACCTAGGAAATGTGTTTCGATCTGTCGGAGAATATGCCAAGGCTGAAGAATATCTTCATAAAGCACTTACCATCAACACAGAAATTGGCGACAGAAACGGAGAAGCGACATGCTACGTAAACCTAGGAAATGTGTTTCTATCTGTCGGAGAATATGCCAAGGCTGAAGAATATCTTCATAAAGCACTTACCATCAAGACAGAAATTGGCGACAGAAACGGAGAAGCGACATGCTACGGTAACCTAGGAAATGTGTTTAAATCTGTCGGAGAATATGCCAAGGCTGAAGAATATCTTCATAAAGCACTTACCATCAGCACAGAAATTAGCAACAGAAACGGAGAAGCGACATGCTACCTAAACTTAGGAAATGTGTTTCAATCTGTCGGAGAATATGCCAAGGCTGAAGAATATCTTCATAAAGCACTTACCATCAAGACAGAAATTGGCGACAGAAACGGAGAAGCGACATGCTACGGTAGCCTAGGAAATGTGTTTGAATCTGTCGGAGAATATGCCAAGGCTGAAGAATATTTTCATAAAGCACTTACCATCAACACAGAAATTGGCGACAGAAAGGGAGAAGCGTCATGCTACGTAAGCCTAGGAAATGTGTTTCAATCTGTCGAAGAATATGCCAAGGCTGAAGAATATCTTCATAAAGCACTTACCATCGACACAGAAACTGGCGACAGAAACGGAGAAGCGACATGCTACGGAAACCTAGGAAATGTGTTTCGATCTGTCGGAGAATATGCCAAGGCTGAAGAATATCTTCATAAAGCACTTACCATCAACACAGAAATTGGCGACAGAAAGGGAGAAGCGACATGCTACGGAAACCTAGGAAATGTGTTTTATTCTGTCGGAGAATATGCCAAGGCTGAAGAATATCTTCATAAAGAACTTACCATCAACAGAGAAATTGGCGACAGAAACGGAGAAGGGTTATGCTACAGAAACCTAGGAGCTCTGTTTGTACATGTAGGAGAACATGGCAAGGCTGAAGAAAATCTCCATACAGCACTTACCACCAACACAGAAATTGGCGACAAAGACGGAGAACCGTCTCGCTACCTTAAGGTAGGAAACACATCTCAAGCCTTATCGGATCTCTGGTCAAGCATTCAAATTTACGAGAAAATGCTTACTTCTCTAGGAAGCAAAGATAGCCACAATATATCATTTTTTGACAAGAACGCGTCTCCCTATCGGCTGTTTTGTTCATTGAGTTGTTCTTGTGGGAAACCCTATGAAGCTTTACACGTTGCTGAACTTGGACGGGCCAGAGCTCTAGCAGAACTTATGTCAAATCGCTACTCCATTGAAAAAGAAATATCCATCAACCCACAATCGTTTGTTGGCATCGCGGAAGTAATTAAGAAAAATGGCAACAGCACCTGCCTATACATCTCCTACCACAAAGACAATATATTTTTGTGGGTTTTGAAACAAAGCAAACCGGTAGCTTTCCGAAGAACGAAACTTTGTGAAAGCTATGTTAGCAAGCATGGCAAAATCTGTGTACGTGACCTGTTTGGAAACGAAAGCTTATTAAGAAAATTTCACGTTTTACCTCAAGAGCAATGCGAAGACCGATCACTCTTCTCTTCATTCGCCAACCAACTTACAAACGAATCAAATCTGGAAGATAGTCTCTCAACCTTGCGTCCTCTTTTAGATGAGGGAGAAGTATACACGGACCCTGAACCGCCAACACTTTTTCAGGTTTACAACATGTTGATTGCTCCCGTGAGTGACTTGCTAGAAGGATCTGAAATCATTGTTGTTCCTGATCGCTGCTTCTTCCAAGTTCCGTTTGCAGCATTACACGATGAAAGTAGCCGCTATTTATCAGATTCTTTCAGGATACGAATTGTCCCTTCTTTGACGACTCTCAAGCTCATTCTGGACAGTCCAGCCGACTCTCACAGCGAAACTGGTGCATTGATTGTGGGTGAGCCAAGAGTGACGGATGTGTATTTCAAGGGAGTGTTAAGGTATCTCTGTCCATTACCTGGCGCGAAAGGGGAAGCAGAGATGATTGCGAGACTACTACCTGAATCTCACCTTTTAATAGGAGAGCAAGCAACAAAGGAGGCGGTTCTTCAGAGAATACCCTCAGTGAGCCTCGTACATTTCGCTGCTCATGGTGATGCCGAAAGAGGAGAAATTGCTCTTACCCCTGCTGACTCCACAGTGGAGTTTCCACACGAAGCAGACTACTTACTGTCAATGACCGACATTTCACAAGTTAGACTGTCAGCCAAACTGGTGGTCCTTAGTTGTTGCCATACCGCACGTGGACAGATCAAAACAGAGGGCGTTGTTGGAATCGCTCGAGCATTCTTAGGATCGGGTGCACGCTCAGTGTTGGTGGCATTGTGGGCCTTACAAGACAGAGCAACAGAGGAGTTCATGGGAAGATTCTACGAAAACCTTGTCCAAGGGAAAAGTGCAAGCGAAAGTCTTCACCGGGCCATGAAGTGGATGCGAAATAACGGTTTCTCAGAAGTGAGGCAGTGGGCACCTTTCATGCTGATTGGGGATGACGTGTCATTTCACTTTGGTGAAGAAAAGTGAAGGTAATTGTTTTCTGACAATTAGAGCCATAGGAAGTCTGTCAGGTCTTTTTGTATTACAGTTTTATCAACTTGGGTGCATTTGTTACTTTTAAGTACCAAATAGAAAGCAGTATTTACCCTTAAAAGCCACATTATTGACTACAACTGAAGTTAGCTTTTACTATGACTGAGGTAAAATATCAATTAACCGCTTTTTAACATTCGACCACACCTCTGTACTTATCAGTCAACCCGTGCATATGCGGGACTTTGCATTTGAAAAAAAAAAAAAAAACACTAAGCCCCGAATCCGTACAACAACACAGAATGATTTAATTCTTTTCTCTCTTTTCTGATATATGAGGCACAAATAATTCAATATTCTTTTATTTGCTACGGTTCAATATGATCGTGAGGGTTTGGTGACAAACTTTTTTCTTTCTGAATATAATAGGAAGGGAATTCCAGTTATGAATCCGAACCAAACAGCCCAGGGAAGGTTTTTGTTTGATATAAAGATAATCGGATCAAAAATATTATGGCGGAGATCTAGATCTCAGAATTGATCGAAAACACTGCAAAGTACAAATTATGGACTGTGTATGGAGTCTTGACCGTAACTAGAGGGCTTTTCGCTGACACTGACTGAATTACAGAAGTACACTGGTTCTAAACTTGGACCAAAGAGGGAAGACCGAGATTCCATAGGTCATCAAGGCAAGAAGTTTCAAACCTATTTTAGCTGTGCACCCTACATTTCATTTGTGATGCCAATTGATTGGAAAGTTTTAGCGGTGAGATAAACTCAAATAAGTAAACCTCTTCCGCCACGATAAGGCCGGAGGATCCCTCCTCCATGTAAAATGAACCTAAATGCCACTTAGCCCAGCTGGAGTCTTTTGTGTTGAGTAGATGTGTTTTATTAATTTTTATGTTTCTTATACATTACTGTTGCAGGTATTACACTAACGACACACCATGGAATAACGAAACAGCCCTTCCGCAGAATTCCAATGAGGTAGTCCCTGGCGGATAATGTAAAGGATCAATCTCTGCAGCATACGAACATTGATTAAAAGAATTACTGTGAAAGAGAACTGACTTGCTTGGCACAGCGGTTTATCTTTGCCGGCTTAATTATTTTTCCCACTAATCTTATTTTGTGTGTGTGTAGGTACCTTGAGTACTCTAATCTCTAAAATGTCTTGAAAAGCTCAAATCACCAGCTTTGTACATGTAGAAGTGTACATCGGTAGCTCGGACAATGATAAAACTGTAATTGTGACACGAATAACGTAAGGATTAGCTAATTTCCCTGTCTTTTTAGGTAATTTGCAAAAAAACCCTGCTTCCTTAATTAGTCCCTAAGGCTACATATAAAAAATACTTTTTATGTAAACGAGATTTTTTTATCGCAAATTGAAGTTTTATTACAATGCAAACAACATTGCAAGGTTTATAGTTTAGTAGAATTGTATATATTTTAGAGCCAATCTTTTTGTGAACATAGAAGCAGTAGTTTTGCAACCTTGCATTATGAAATAAGGTTTGACGACTCAATTAAGTCAAATAAAAGCCTAGCGAAACCAATTTGTCCTAACTTCAAACTAGCCCAGTTGTAAAGTAAAGGTTATTTCATTTTATAATGTTCATGCCTGAGCATAGGTTAGTATGTTAGTATAGAACAGTAGTACTTGTTTTAAGTATCCACCTAAAATACAAAGATTTGGTGGTCCAGTTTTCAGTAGAAAAGCACTCTGAGTAGGAAAACTAATTTTAGTAGTTCGAACAGCGTGTCGCGTATCCGAGAAGGCCGCACATGGAGGTTTGATTGTAATCTGTATATATGTCATTTCACCAGGTTTTTAAGAATAAAGCGTAATTGACATAACAAATTCAACGACGAAACTTTATTGAGCCTTTCGTTATTTAGACCACTAGTGTTTATCCTTAATTATCTATTTGCACTTTAACAAAAAATATTTGCTATAATATCAGAGAGAAAACGGCAACGTCAATTTGTACGTGACCAAGGTATCAGTCTTAAAAAACAATAATAATTGTAATTTGTAATTTGTTTTCCCACGGAGCACTAAGAAGTTGTTAAGAATTCGCTTAGAAGTGTCAGTGCGTTGCGCATCGATTTAGAATTTGGAAAGGTTGGTTTTTGGAGAGAGGGGAAAACCGGAGCACCCAGAGAAAAACTTCTCGGTAAGGAAGAGAACCAACAACAAACGTAGCCCCTTTCGGTCGGAGCCTCCCCATAAAGGCCATTCCCCCTAGGGGGCGCTAGGAACGCAAGTATCCTCACCACTACGCCACTCTTGCTCAGTTTTCGTCAGAAGGCGATTCACTTGTTGTATCTACACAAAAAAGTTATTTTGCAAAGTTTTGTAGCTTTAAGGAAATGTCGCCTTGGGTCTAATGCTTACCGTTTTCTAACCTGAGATCAGGCTTTATTTTTTTTTTTGCTTCTTTGCGTTTATCAAACGCGAATCAAATTTTGGCGGGAATAATGTCTCTTTTGAAATCAATTTTAGGGAAAAGAGAATTTTTAAGTATGTCCATGTTCAGATGGCGCTTCCTAAAAAAGTTTTTAAATTAATGTTTATTTTTTGTGATGGAGCTGTTGTACCTTCATTTAACAGCGGCAAATAATAAAGAATTTACTGATATTATATACTCCCTTTATGAGAAATTTCTGCAATTTGATCGGCTTAGAGCAGGGGTATTTCAGCTTAATTTGAAATACCTACAGTTGGAAATTACAAACCTTTTGCTGGTAGTAGTATAAACAAATAATAGCATGATTTGTACCAGATATTTGGCATAAATGCCACTTGAGGTATTTCAAATTGTCTCAAATAAAATGTATAACAATATGTATAATATGTATAACAGTTTCGAAATATCACCCGTGGTATTTATGCCAAATATCACTACAAATCATGCTATTACCTATACAAATCTCGTTGACTTCGTTTTGAGCCGAAAGCAGTGAAGAAAAATTAGGCTGAAGCACCATTTTTCACGAACTGAAAGGTGTTGTGAAAACGAAGATCGCTTAGAATAATGCGCAGGTTTCCGAAGGAGGAATTACCGTCAAACCAGGTCAAGATTCCATTCATGAATTGATTATTAGTCATTATTTGAAAAGTGAACCCGTTTGTCGCTTCTGTAACTTTTTCCCCTATATCAAATTGCATTCAAATGATCGGTGAATTTTTGACTGCAACTTTTAAGTATACGATGAGATGGAAAATATTTCAATGCATGAAATTTCTATTTAGACATTCTTCAAATTCAAGAAAACTGAGCCGACATAAATTTCATAACGCATAACGAACTCGCGTGTGTATTGACTGCTCATTTATACGCAACAAGCAAAAGTGCAGACTGAAATCAACAACAACTAACGGATGGCGGCATTTTGGCCAATCGGAACAGCGAAAATCATCCTATTCAATCGGAAAAAAGTCCAGATTCTGGCTTTTTGCATGTGATCTGTAAAAGAAATGTCTCATGCCCTCCTCCCGAGATACAGGGAGAGGGCCGGGCATGATCGCAGGCTAGCCTTTTGCCGTAAACGCGACTCTAAATCTCTTGATTTCCTTCTCAACGACTACTACAATCCATAAAATTGGTCTCATAAGAGTTACTGCCACGATCCCTCCTGTCGATTCGGAATCGTAGAATTACCATGGTTGACGGCAACGTCGAAACATCAGGTTCAAGTATTACAATTAGTCAAGTTAGGAAATCAACAGATAAAAAGTGAGGAAATTATCCTTAGGGATAAACCTGGCATGAATGTCTTTTCTTTTGAGTAGGAAAGATAAACATTAAATGATAAATAAAGAGAAAGCTTAGCAACATGTCTCGAAATGGCGTTAATAATCGTAAACGTGATTCTAAGCCTCTAGACGCCTGCGTTTGCATCGAAGTTCTCCAAGCAACCAATGGGACAGGCCTGGCAACAGTCCTTTTCGGTCTGTTTCACCATTCCTGCTTTACTTCCTAAAATCCCTAGCTGATCCTTTTTTTTAAAACTACCGTTAATGCTTTGCACAGATACCAGAAAATAAATTCAAGACTTTTCCAGACTTTTTTCCAAAACAATAATTTCTTTTTCCAGACTCAAGGTTATCAAATAGGTCAGTGATCAACAGAGACCTTAAAAACGCAGGAACAAAGATTTTTTCATGATACATGTAGGCTGAAAACATATTTTTTATTTTATTTTTTATTTTATTTGCCACACTAATTACAAAAAATATAGGAAAAGAAGAAGAAAAAAAAAAAAAGAAGTGGCGAGGAGACCTAACAGAAACTATAGGAGCTTATGAGAGGTTAGGCCTCCTCGAACTATGAGCTAGAGCTGTGTCACATCAATTGAAGAGAAGAAGGCGAAAAGTCGAAGATGGAAAGATTTATAAACTGTTTTCATACTTACTCAATAATTTAATCTTCAGTTTTTTTCTTAAAAAGAGGAGAGGGATTGAGAGTTGATGATCTTGTTGTCAAGTGAATTAAAAACTTAGGCCCTTGAAAAAGGGCGAGAACTTCTTCGTGTTTGTACGACAATACGGTAGACGGTAGGCCTGGGAATTTCTTGTACTGTAAGAGTGGAATTGATTGCTTTGAGAGAAATTGTTATTAAACTTTGGAGGTAAGAATGAATTTTGCAAGAATACATAAATTGGCCCAGTTGAAGCAAATGGATATCATTAAATTTTAGTATACCGAGGTCCTTAAAGATGGGGTCAGTATGAGCATTAAAATGTGATTTATTAATAATTCTAATAATGCGCTTTTGCAGGATAACAAGGCGGCGGAGATTAGTTTTATAGGTCGAAGCCCAAACGATATTGCAGTAGTAAAAATAAGGATAAATTAAGGAATAGTAGAGCATACGTAAAGACGATTTAGGAAGAAAGAAGCTGCATCTAGATATTATACCGATTGACTTCGCAACTTTACTTGCAACGTGAGATATTTCCGACTTCCAATTTAGGTTTTCATCCAAAATTACGCCTAGAAAATTTGTCTCCTTTACTTTAACAATATTTTGATTATCTATACTTATTTGAATATTACAAATTGAACGCTTTTGTCTTGGTTTGAAGACCATAAATTTAGTCTTTTTAAGATTTAGAGAAAGCTTGTTTGCTTTAAACCAGATTGACAGTTTGTCCATCTCCAAGTTTAACATATCTGAGAGATAGTTCAGATCTTTATGTGACATGAATACATTGGTATCGTCAGCGAACAATATCAGATTTAATAGATTAGAAGCATTGTTGATGTCGTTAATGTACAGTAAGAAAAATAGAGGTCCGAGGATAGAACCCTGAGGGACCCCACAAGAGATTTCATTTCTTAACGAACGGTGGCCATTATATTCAACATATTGCTTTCTGTTTGAAAAGTAACTTCTTATCCAGTCCAGCGCTAAGCCACGAATACCGTAATGTTCGAGTTTATCAAAAAGGATGATATGATTTACAGTGTCAAAGGCTTTTGAGAGGTCAAGAAAAATACCTACGGAAAATTCACCTCGGTCAAAGGCAGTAGAGATCTTATCATGCAAGTCGATTAGCGCGAGTGCAGTGGAATGATTTTTCCTGAAGCCGTATTGGTTACTACAGAGGATGTTGAAGTTCATCAGATATTGCATTAAACGATTGTAGATAACTCTTTCAAAGAATTTTGAAAAACTGGGAAGCACCGAGATAGGTCGGTAGTTGGTGAAAAGCGACTGATCATCAGATTTAAAATAGGTATCACGCGAGCGATTTTCATTTCATCGGGAACAATACCATGCTGGATTGACAAGTTTATGATATGGGTGAGTGGTTCAGAAACAAGTAGAATGGACTCCTTAATGACTGTCATTGGAATCTGGTCGTAGCCAGCTGCTTTGCCTGGAAGAAAAGTTTTCGCAATCTCAGTGATCTCATCTTGAGTTGTAGGGTTGAAGAATATTGACTGTGTAAAGGAACCATTAAGAAAACAACGGTGTGAAGCTGACGACTGTATACCCCTTGCTAAATTAGGACCGATGCTTGAAAAATAACTACAAAACTTGTTGGCAATTTCGACAGGATCAGTAACTTCACGATCATCAGCTTTAAATGTTGAGCATCTATTGGAATTTCTTTTGCTTCTGTTTAGAATTTCATTTAAAACTTTCCAAGTAGCACGAGTATTAGATTGAACGTTATTCAATTTCTTCTCATAGTATAGACGTTTTGCTGTCCGCAGAGAATGATTTAATTTGTTTTTATAACTTTTGTAACCTGATTGACGATCCATTGTTGGATTTCGCAGATATTTTTTATAAAGCCTATTTTTCTTCCTAATACACTTAATAAGCGCATTGGATAGCCACGGTTTATTTAAACGGGACTGTTTTCTAGTTAATTTTTTACAGGGAAGCACACATTATAACTTTTAGAATACTTCTTTATAAAGCTATTATACGCGTTTTTGGGGTCATGATAACCATCAAGGGAGGACCAGGTAATTTGTTTTAGCGTTTCGAGAAAACTCGCTAAGTTTTCTTTATTATTGTCTCGAATGACCACTGGGTCATGAGCGTGGCTGTTGGAAGAGTCATTATTTGAATGAATCGAAAAAACAGGTAAGTGATCAGAGAACATACGGGCGAAATTGAATAACATTTGACCAAAGCGAAAAAAAATTCAATCATAAAACACTATTTGTTGTAGCTTTAAAAGAAATTCAAGAGTTTTTGCTATTTTTCCAGACTTTTTTCAAGTCTGGAAAATTGTTGAAAATTGCTGCTCTGTACGAACCCTGAGATTTGCACAAGGTATTTCACTCCATAACTTAGGAGGTGTTTGCATGACACCGGGGCGACTTTCGCCACGGAGCGAGTTCACTCCGGTTCCCTCTCATGGCTCTATATTTGTTTACATGATACCACCTCAAAATGTCATACCGGTGCGAGTCACCCCGGCGGGAGTTCACGCCGGCTCTTGAACCGGGGCGAGAATTTCACTCCGGTATGAAATCTCGCAGCGGTATCATGTAAACGCGAAACGACCACCCGTTTCGGTGTGAAATCGGTCTGCCGGTAGACTGGAACGGGTAGTGCATGCGTAATGTTTGCGATTTTGAATCACACGTGTATTTTATTATCATGTGTACCTTCAAATGACGAGGTATGAAATGACCCAGTCATCATGTAAACGCGTAGCCTCCCCCGCAGAGATTCTTAGGCGTACGCCTAAGAGTGTCTGCGGGGGAGGCTAGTAAACGCGATACGAAATCAAAAAGTCATCTTAGTATGAGACTCGCGCCGGTGCGAGTTTTCTCACGCAAACACCCCCTTACACGTGTACACCCCCGTAGTGAGAGCTACTTTGGGTCCCAACGGGGATGGATTTTGATTTTCGTCACTATTCAGATCTTGGTAGTACTTCTGATTGGTGAAAGCAAATTTTTAACCAATCAGAATTCCTACCCAGATCTGGGTAGTGACACGTCATCAGTATGGAATTTCTGCGTTCGTTTCTCAGACGTCATTTCGAGGGGAAACCAGTGGTGGCGTCGCGAAATGTCAGTTGTTTTCTCAGGCTAAGCTGGGTCATTTACGAGTGGAAATGTCACGACATTTGATGCGCGTATCATGGCAGAAAGGCTCTACGTACGCGTGACAGAAATTAATGTGCAACGATGCTAAGGTAAGGTGATTATTGGCCTCAACAATGTGCACAAAACCCTTTAGCCAGGCGGGAATGATGGAAGAAAAAGCCTCCTTTGAAGCTTCACCATAGATTGAGCTTTTTGCCAGGGTACCGAAAACTAGATTGGACACTCATGGCTTACAGGAGCTGTGGCACGAAAGAGAGAGAGCTGCCAGCAAAGTGAGTAAAACATAAAATAAAGCCTCAGAACACTAAGATAAGGTATGAAAACGCAGCAAATACAAAAGGACGCATGGATAGACAAACAAGAAGAAGATTGAAACGAATTATAATTGTGGTTTTTCAAAACAGTTTTTCAAAGTTCGTTTTTGTTGTTTGTAACGTTTGATATTTGCGTTTGATATTCTGGGGAGATATCTCATTGTTTTATACAAAGCTGTGAACTTGTCATTTTCAGGGGAAAATCCTGGCTATAATGTCAAGTTTCTATAAAGCGTTGTAGGCAAGAACAGCCCGACAGTCCGATGAACTACCTGGCTTATTTTCACCGCGAGTATTACATTTTCGCGAAAAATCCGAACCTCAGAACAGACGAACAGTAACAACAGATTTAATAATTTTATCGTAAACAACAGCAAACAACAACAATTACAAAGAATCAACAGATGGAAAGTTTGACGACTTCAGAATTTCTTAGGATAGAAATTTCTTACGATTGCGGTGTCATTAAAGGATGTCGAACGAGAACAACAATCTCTGAAGAAAGCTTTTCTTCTATTATGCCACATTTGGAAGCTGGTTGAGAATATGCTTGTTTGAGTCAAAAGACCAAACAGTTTTCAGTACGGAACCTGAAGATTTCCGTGGAGTAGGCAAAGTGCCACTAATCTCAAATTATATTTTCCATTTGTAAAAACTCATTTTCATAGTCCTTACAATTCCCTGCTAAAAGAAAAATAAAATTGAACCAAGGTAAATTTTAACCCGATGCATAACAAATATCATATTCAGTTTTTTCTCTTTTGATGCAATACTCTAGCTGGCAATTTGGCCTTAATAATCAAAAATAGCGAATTAACTTCCATCTGCTCTTTTGGAGAGATTTGTATTTCACTGAATGTAAAGTATGTGGACCTTTCTTCAGAGGTAGGCTAACTTGCAATTCCCTTTTCTTTTTGTGCTTAACTGATCAGGCCATTCAATCGTCGCTCCACAGAGTGACCAAGAAAGGACAGATGGTAAGCCATCCTGCCTTCACTCAGTTTGAAAAACCAACTGAAACTTGGAAAGTAGTAAACTTATTATTAAAAAGTTCTTTACCAGTGAACACCAGGTTCATTTGTGCATGAACCGAGACGTCTTTTACTGAACTTTCCGTTAGTTCTTTTCTTTAGGCACAAGGAGAAATGAGGACCTTTTGCCTGAGGTTCCAACAACACAGTTAACAGTCATAAGATCTGAAGGCTCTGGTGAAGAGCTCTGGGGGTCGAGATTGGTAAAACCTGTACCAAACGGTAATAATTAGGCACTTGAACAAGAGCTTCTCCCCCTTTATTTCTTCCCCGACTGAGGGATTCAGGTTTGTATCCATAAAGAACTTCCGTTGAATTGGGATTCACGTCTTCAGAACTTTTACGATTCCACCAATCTATGACTTTTTCCCAAAAAATTTTGACGGCAGGACACTCCTAAAATATATGGCTAAGAGTTTCACAAGGAGCATCACATTGCTCGCATTTTGGAGAAGATTGAACATTCATTTTCCAACGGGCGTTGGTTGTTTGGAAGAATCTTGTGGATGAGTTTGAACTGAAAAGTTCTTAGCTTATTTTCAATGGTGATGTTGAATGGACGCTCATATACGGCACTAGGAGTGAATGCTTGTTCTCTTAAATAGGATTCAGTTAATGGAGGGCAGAAAAATTTCTCAGCAAACATTAGCCGAGCATATTTTGCTGAAACATTTCCAACGGTTAGTTGTGTCACCGTTGGTTCGTCGGTGTGTGCCTGACTGCCATGTAAGATAGCATTTTTCCAATTTTATAGGAATCGTGGCCAGAAGATCACCGTAATCAAGAAAGGTACCACGAACGTCGAAAGTATCTTTAAGGTCTTGGAAAGATAGGAAGTTATCGTAAGCATTGAGGATATCTTTGATTCTTAAAATGCCTTTACTAACCCATGCTTTATAAAAAAAAAACAGTCTTTCCGCCGATCTTAATAAAGCGGTCATTCCAAAGTTTTTCCTCTTTGATTTCATTAACACTGAGCGGTACCTTGGAAAGACGGATCTGCCAGACAGTTAAAATGTTCCTATAAAAAAGGGGGAGACCTTCTAGATCTAAAAACTTCAAATCGTAATTACACTGAAATAAAAAACAGCATCCCAATTTTTCAAGATGAGAGTCAAGAAGCGCACACCAATGATGACCATCCGATGAACAATAGCGATTTACCCAGGCAGCTTTAAGAGATTTTTCTACGTCCGCGAAATTGACCATGCTAAGGCCACCTTTGAAGACTGGGCTGTCAGCGTGTTTCTTTTGATTTTATCAGGCTTAAAGGTCCATATGAAAGGGAAAATGACCTTATTAACTTCTTTAGCAAAATCAGTCGGAGTATCAAGAACAGAACAATTATAAACAAGTTTAGACAGTGCTAATGTTTTGACAATAGCAATTCGCCCCAGGATTGATAAGCGCCGACCTGACCAAAGATTTAACACCTTTTTCATTTTAAGAAGCCGTTCATCAAAGTTGATTTTCTCGCCAACGTGCGTTTCATAAGCGAAAACTACACTGAGGGAGGAGACGTAATAGGGAACTTAAGCAACCTTGACGGCGACGGCTACGAAAACGTCACTTAAAAAGTGAATTCGCGCAGCTTCAAACTTTACCGCGCTTATTCCATCTCGTTTAATTTGTCATATGTAGGCAAATTTTTTTGAAGTTGAATTCTGAAGGACTCTATCAAAGTTCATGAAAAGAAAAAGAAAGTTGTTGTCTTGTGTTCCCGTCCTCGACAAAACGTGAAATTAGACACTTTCACGTTGTAGTCGTGCAGTGACGGCAAAGAAATGTACAAAAAACCGTGATGCACGTGCAAAGTTGTTGTTTTGCTAATCCAACCTATGGCATTTTTGCCGTTCCCGTTGCCGTCGCCGTTGTCGTTGCTTTAACTCCCTGTTGCTTCGGCCAAGAGATTCCAAATGGCTTGTCTTTACCTAATCTGTTTTTCCACAATCCCAGCCACAGCCCATATATTATTTACTTAAATATTATTTTTATCTTTAGCGAGAAAGAACCGAGGATAGGTGGATTGGAGAAGGGTCAGTTAAGCAACAACAACAGCAACAAGAACGTCAAAATCGAAAAATGGTTAAGTAAGCAAAACAACAACTCTGCACGTGCAAGTCACTTTTTAGTACATTTCTTTGCCGTCACAGCACGACTACGAAATGAAACTTCCTATTGCCACTCAGACGACCACCTTCAAATTTTTCTTTCTTTGTATAAACTTGATAGGGCTGTAACAATTAAACTCCAGAATAGGTAGTCTCTATTAAAAAAGCGAGGTAAAAAAAAACGCGTGATACCACAGCCAAAAAGCGAATAAACTTGATCAGCGAGAAGACAGTTTCGTCCCATCAGCTCTTGCTAATTTAATGTACTTTTCGTATTTTATCTATTTAAATTATCCCTTATAAATATAACGTAGTTCAACGATGGCTAACTGGCTGGCTGTCTGTTATGTCTAGCAAGAACCACCCGTTCACTCTCGCGCAATTAACTGAAGTATTTCCAGACAAAGGGGGAGTGTATGTGTACTGGTGTAAAAAGCAAGACTTCAGTTCAGATGTGCTCCGGACCCTTGTTTCCCTCTTCGTCAAAGTTGCTGCTGCACAACTCGAAAAGGTTGTCTCTGGGCGCGGCGTTTAATGGAAGAAGTCCCATAGTAAAGCTTCTATTTTTCTTTACATAAACAGTCCACCTTGAAATAGAAGGCAAAATAAATATGAAATCAAAACGGAAACGTACCCTCACAAATGGCCAATGACCCTTACGCATGTTTACGTCAGACGAGCAAATTTCACCACCAAGCCTCGTTTTGACGTTGAAAAGTTGCCAAGTTTTGCATTAATAAATTCCAAAGGCAGGAAAGTTGAAAGGAACATTCACGCCCAAAGAGTGCAAATGCGAAGAGTTTTGCTTACAAACGCGGCTTGGTGGTGAAATTTGCTCATCTGACGTAATCATGCATAAGGGCCACTCCCAGTTGTCCAAAGCCTCAGTTTCAAAGCGAGGCTAAGTGCAGAGCCATTGATATGTATTGTCGTGCAAATAAAACTCATTTTCACAAGAAAAGTTTTGCACTGAGCCTCGTTTTGAAAGGGAAACGTTTTGGAAATCGGAGATGGTCTATTGCCAAAATGCAGGCCCTTTTTGCGTTTTTAGTTTGTCTTATTAGAGATCTTACAAGATCGAGGTTTGGCCATCTTACCACAAACGGCAAACCGCGGTTTGCAGTTAGCGGTTTCACTTTAGCCGTCTGCCCATATTTGGAACTTAAGTTTTCATTCATTCGTTGAAGTCTATTTTAGCTAAAAAATCGTCCTGCAAAATTACGTTTCGATGAAAACGAATTCGATGATTAATAAGCCAAAGAGTTGTAAGAGGTACTATGTCCTCTCAAACGTGGGCTTGTGATGTTATAGGTCACAAAAGACCTTGTGATACTTCACTTATATCAACAGCGTTGTGTAGCCATACAAACGTGAACCTCAAACCGCAAAGATGACGGCAAGGCACTAGTCGCGCGACTTCTTGACTTTCGCGGTTTGCGGGAACTCCGAAAAACATCGACTCTTAATTAAGGTCTTTGTTGTAGTTAATTTTTTTATCTCAGGTAATTTTTGTTTTTCTTTTGTTTTTGGGTATGGTAATGTATGCTAATGAAGTTGAAACAAAAGAAAACTAAAAATTACCTGAGATAAAAAAATTAACTACAACATCTCTATTGACATATAAACCGTACCTGTAACTTCAATGCTTGCGCCCGTGATATAACTGCTTCTGTCAGATGCAAGGAAGGTTACCACATCAGCTACGTCTAAGAAATTCATCACCAACAAAAGCAAAAGAAATAGAAAAAAGACGAAGTTAAGTCCTTTTTGAACTGTTTCGTCAACGTTTATGAAAGCATATCATCTGTATCTCACTCTGAAGTAACAGAGGGAAAAGGTAGAACGCAAGAAGAACGCGTACTCAAATCCTACACAGAACAAGAATTTTGGCGCTGTTTCGCAGACGGACTTAACAACAGTTTAGTTTCGTCTGTGGCACAGGCAGCAAAGACCTGAGTGTACCATCAAAATTTACAGAGGTGCCCTGGGTTGAATTTAGTGGTAACTAAAACTGTCGTTGACAGAAAGTTATCAAACAAGATGAGAGGCTCAAGTGTCATTTCAGTACTACAAGGACAGATGATAAGCCATCCTATACCAGTGCACCAAGTTCATTTGTGAATGGCCTTTTATGGTCTGTAAAGTAAAACATATGGAAACAAAGAAACTCACACATCACAAACTCTTCAAATTAATCAAAGGTTCACTGTTCTAACCTGATGGTTGGCCAAGTCTGAACATTGGAATCTGTTTCTTTAACTAGAAAAATGAAATAGAATATATTTAGGAATCATTTTGTTAAATCAAAATTTTTAGTTAACTGCTTTTGTCACTAGAAACTCATGGGAATGAACCGATTCAACCAGAATGACCAATGAAATCTTGTAAGGTGTTTCTCACTTTCGAGTTTGTGAATGAAATCCTATGGTGTTACCATTCAAATGAAACCTCTTAAGCAGTACTTTCACATTGTTCTTTTTACTTAGTATGTAGTTCTGACTTTTGAGTTTGTGAAGGAAATCCTACGGTGTTTTCAATGGTACTATTTATTTAGTATGTAATTCTAACTTTTGATTCTTTGGACCAAATCCTATGGTGTTACCATTCAAATGAAACCTCTTCGGCAGTACTTTCACGTGGTACTGTTTATTTAGTATGTAGTTCTAACTTTTGAGTTTGTGAACGAAATCCTATGGTGTTACCATTCAAATGAAACCTCTTTAGCAGTACTTTCACATGGTACTATTTATTTAGTATGTAGTTCTAACTTTTGAGTCTGCGGATGAAATACTATGGTGTTACCCTTCAAATGAAACCTCTTCAGCAGTACTTTCACATGGTACTATTTATTTAGTATGTAGTTCTAACTTTTGAGTCTGCGGATGAAATACTATGGTGTTACCATTCAAATGAAACCTCTTCAGCAGTACTTTCACATGATACTGTTTATTTAGTATGTAGTTCTAACTTTTTTGTTTTTGTGAACGAAATCCTATGGTGTTACCATTCAAATGAAACCTCTTTAGCAGTACTTTCACATGGTACTGTTTACAATGTATTTAGTATGTAGTTCTATTTTTTGATTCTTTGGACGAAATTCTATGGTGTGACCAGTCAAAAGAAACCTCTTTGGCAGTAATTTCATGTGATACTATTGCTTTATACAGGGGCACCCAACGTCAATTTTCGGAAAATATCTGTTCGGAACACGATTTGAGATTTAGAATTTTCGGAACATTTGTTGTAAAATTTCTTGCTTGCCTGCCTCTCCTAGGATTTTCGAACATCTAAAAAATGGTATAATTGCCCATTTTCAACGGATTTTTACCCTAAAAAGGTCACCTAGAATTTTCGGGAGCCTTTTTTCTGGCTCAAATTTTCGAAAAGGTAAGTTTTCATCCCTATAATTTTCGGATCACTAGACTTTCAGCTAGGAAATCCGAACAGATGAAAAATTTGTTGGGGATAAAAATATGCCAACATCTACCGTTTAAATACTAAAATACATTAAACAATCCTATGTTTAAGTGGTTTTGAACTATATTCTCGATGGGTGCCCCAGTTTATATTTCAACATTACACAAATTAAAACTTGGAAATTTTGTTGAATTTTAAATATGACCACTTTTGGGAGTGAAAATGTTAAAACTAAACCAATGGTCACACACCTTTTCTATGACTTTTTCAGGGACAGCCTCAGTCATCGGAGTTTCAATGAAACCAGGTAGAACAGCATTACATCTAACACCAAACCTGAGACACACACAAAGCAAAAGCAATGTAACCTGTTAGCAATTTGTTAAAATTACATCAGTTGATAACAGAACTTCATTGAAAACAAAAATAGTATTATTTTGTCTTTAACACACCTAAGTTACACTTACTGTCCAACCCAGAGAACAGTGAACACTTGAAATATTGCAGGAACGTTTATTGTACTGTAACCAATCACAATAATGATCAGGAGATGCAAACAGGCCACAAAATCACACACTAATTACTGTTTCTACTTGTAGCTAAAGTTTTCTCATGCCTGATTGGGTTTTCCTTGCAACACAAAAACAGTCCAGAAAGAATTTCAGGTGTTCATGGTTCCCTGAATTTCACAGCAAACTATTAATTTATGCCACTGACTTATTGTGGAATTCACATTCTGGTCAAGCTAGATTAATCTTCATGGCTAGTTAGGGGAATACATCCACACTCCAAAGAAGAAAATACTTAGAAGACCCAATGAACCTGGGAACCCAAACTGCAACCTTAAAAACCATTCTTGCCAAAATCAATGTAACTCTTGTCATCCAGTAAATGATTATTCTTAGGGTACTACAGGCTGGTACAGTGTAGAAAGCAAAACATTCAAATACTCTCCTTTCTGCAACTTTCCTGCTACCCACCCAAAATCAATATGAACTGTGAGACACATACTTAGCAAGTTCTTTGGCACATGACCTAGTGAGTCCCTCGACACCAGCTTTAGAAGCAGCATAATTAACCTGACCAAGATTTCCAACCTGGTATTGTAAAGGAAGAATGTTTTCAAAGACATGATCATATTGATGCAGTTGTAGGATAAGTTGAGGACTGGAGTTTTGGGTTACTCATGGTGGAATTGTGGTCATTTTGCTCAAAAGTCACCTTGCATGACAGCATTTTGCCCACTTACCTGGATTATTGTAGTTGATTAGTACTCCATGCAGCTTTTTTTTGTTATGGTTGCAGAAAAAAGGCCAGCAGTCTGAACTTAGCAATATGGCAATGATCATATGGAAAATATCCATAAGACAGAACTGAAGTCTACTTCAGCAGTTGTAAGAATCATTATGTTGATCATTGGGAGAGATTGCGGTAAATTTTTACTAGAAAAAGCTGTTAATCCACATAGCTGTAAAGTCACTGTCTTTCCATCCTGTGACAAATACATATTGCAAACATGGATTTATGAGTTGTGTTATTAATGGCTTTGCTTGGAAATATTACGGTTTGACAGTTCTGTGTGAACAGTGCAAAAATATTGAACGGTTTTGTGTGAGCAAAGTGTCCGGTCAAATTTTTCAACTGTCATTGAAAATTCAAGCGGTACTGTGTGAACGTAGCCTGAATGAAACTGTTAAATAGGGAGTTTTAGCAATGATGACGGCTACGGCAGTGAAAACGTCACTTTTAAAATGAATTAGCGTTTTTCAAACTTTATCACGTTTATTCCAATTCACTGAAAATGTCTAATGTAGGCAAACTTTCCTTAGAGTTGATTTCTTGGGGACCACACTCAAGCTTAGAAAGAGAAAGAAACTTTCCTCGTCACTTGTTATATCCTTGATAAAACGTGAAATTAGGCATTTTCCATCGCAGTCATGCAGCAACAGCAAAGAAATGTACAAAAAAGCGCGATGCACATGCAAACTTGTTGTTTTGCTTAATAATCCTTGCTGTTTTGACGTTCTTGTTGCCGTTACCTTTGTTGATGCTAAAACTCCCCATTGACTTTCAGGCAATTGGTTCTACTGCACAGCACACCATATAAATTTTTCTCACCTTGCCTACTATACTCGCCAAATTCACAATAGAACCATTTTTAACACCTTGATCAACCATAACTTTTGCAACAGCTTGAGTCATCAAAAATGTCCCCTGGAAAGAGAGGCAGATCAGCCATGTAAACAACACGAGAAGTCAGTTTTTTAAAAAAATATTACAGGAACCAAATATTATTCTATTTTTACAGTCTGCTTGACGTTAGATTTGTCATCACTTTAAGTTTGTCAACCATAAATATTGAAACTGGTGTCAAGATGACACTGCAACGTCATTCTTTCTTATCTACATTATTTTTCACCTGTTTCTGATCCATTTTTAACCTATATAATAGCAAGGAATCCCCAGAATTTTAATGACTGATGTTATTAAAAGAGATCTTGGTTTATATACAGGGCTTCTGATATTTCGCGCGGTCGCGGAGCCGCGAAATTCAGGTATTTCCGCTAAAATCCCGCGAAATCAGCCAATTGTTCCGCGAATTTTGACTTTTTCCCCGCGAAAATCCCGCGAAATCGGCCGATTTTTCCGCGAATTTGCCCCTGAAAATCCCGCGAAATCTTGCTTTTTTTTCCGCGAAATATCAGAAGCCCTGTATATAGCATAAAAAGAGTATGATGCAAGCATATGCATAAACACACTTAAATGTTTTGGTAGTTATTAATGTTGGCACTAAAGAACTGAAAAAAAAAAGATGAATCCAACATAGCAGCATGTTTTTCTTGCTTGTTCTTGTGCTTTTCTTTGCATCATTCCAGTTTAGTTATTAGCTTTCTTGTGCTAAAGAAGTATGCTTATATCTAAGATATATAAGCCAGCAGTTCTGCACATTGACTGAAATCAAATAGGCCTGAGTCTTTAACAAAATGATTGAAGAGTAAATGTTAATTTTTTTAATGCCATTTGCATGGATGGTCAAAAGCCACTCACCTTGAGATTGACTTTAATGACTTTATCAAACTTTTCCTCATCCATTTTCAGTAAGAATTCATCACTAGTGATGCCAGCACAATTGACTAAAATGCACGGCGGCCTCTTATACCCGCTTATAATATACTCTAACACCTTATGTATTTCCTCTCCACTTGACACGTCTAAAGAATAGTTTTTGTGTTTTAAGCTGGCATGTTGTGATAAGCTGTCTAGTGTTTCCTGAGTCCCTTGACTGTTTAGATCTGTTACAATGATGCCGGCTCCTTCTGTGGCTAAAGCTTGACAGACAGCCCGACCAATTCCACTAGCACCACCTTCAGACACAAATGCATCATTAATAATTTTTTGATTTGAAAAACATTAAGCCTGCATTGCAGACATAATCTAAACCTGGACAGTCTTGTTCCCGGCCTCTAACAGATTCAACAAATTACCGGAAATTCGTTTCAAATTTCCTTTTAATCTGATTGGCAAACTGACAATGGCTATTTTAGCAGGCCAATAATGGCGGAGGGTGTAATTTGCGGGTTGCAGGCAGCAGGTTAGGGTTGCAGGTTGCAGATTGCAGGTCAGAATTGGTTATAATGACACAAGGTCACACTGGATGTGCCACGCTTTTAAAAAGACAAAACAAAAAGAAGGTATCCCAAGAGAGCAATGCATACATTCACTGATGGGCCAGTGATGTAATTTGACACAAAATCTGCAATAACATACGCGTGACACTGTGACGATTGGTTACTGGAAATGATTCATAAGAGGTCTATGAAAATAGCATCTTCTCCCAGAAAAGACCAGTTCCCCATCACTATCGCTACTGCCATACCTAACTAGGAAATCATACAGCCATGGTGTCACATATTTATCTGTGCAACTCAATTATACAAAAAATAAAGTGTCATATCAGTTTAATAGGAAAAAGAAACAAACAAGGCCAGTTCACATACCATTAAAAAAAATCCATGTTGGGTCCATGCCATGGATAGCCAGCATGAGGAAAGTAGATCATTAACCACCAGAAATTTCAACATCCAGTTTTTTACCATTCATATTTTCTTTTTTGTGAAGTGACGAGACAAAACAAAAAGGGTTGTCACTAAGATTTCTAGTTGCCAGGCAAATACAAAAAGTAGGCGGGGAATCAAACAGCTAGGGATTTCTTTTCTTTCTATTTTTCTTCCGTTTTCCTTTAAAAGTAGCCGGGAGCCGCGTTCATACTAGCCGGGGAAAATCCCCGGCCCCCACGTCTTAGTGACAGCCCTGAATATGATAACGAGTTCTGGCTGCACTTGAATTTAGAATTCTGATAAAGAGGGTGGTGAAATCTAATCCCCTCCAAAAAATTTTAGAACCTTCCTTCTTGTCTCGAAAGGTCTGGGAATCAATTTAAAGAACTGAGATCTGATATTTCAGGTTTTGCGCATGCGTGTGACCCAGTGAAGACACCTACATGTATGAAATCACCAAAACATCAATGTAATGTCCTGTTTTAGGGGAGGTAGCGAAACGTCAGCCATAAACCTTTTTGAACCCTGACCTGCAACCTGCAAATTACACCCTTCGCAATAACGGTGCATACTCAAATTCTGGTACCCAAGTGGCTCAGAACAAGAATTTTCTGTGCTGTTTCACAGATGTACTTAACCAGAAGTTTGGTTATGTCTAAATTAATAATTATATTTCTTGTATATTCTTTTAGTTGTCTACAGTGGAAATAAAAATGTTGTTGTTGATGTTGTTGGTGAACTATTAATTCAAGCAACTTTTATAGAAAAAATCGCATTTACATGAAATTCTTCAGGGGTAGACCGATAATTTATGGAAGTTTTCAGGGGTGAATGCATTGTTATTTAATTCTGCAGGCCTCAACAGAAGGCTAGGGTATGGATGTTATTAAAATGCAATAG
This sequence comes from Porites lobata, assembly GCA_942486035.1. NCBI lineage: Eukaryota > Metazoa > Cnidaria > Anthozoa > Scleractinia > Poritidae > Porites > Porites lobata. Next base: position 1,471 of record CALNXK010000856.1, on the reverse strand, counting down.
CCCTATGTGAGTGCAGGCCCTAAAAATTGCCTCTGTGAAGAAAAAAGGATGAAGGAGACCTTAAAAATCTTTCTCTCCATTTATTAATCCTAAGAGAGACCTTATTAGCATCACAAAACAAAAGCTTACCTGTAACTAATGCCAGACGCCCAACCAAACTCCTTCCACCAACTGCCGCCATATTGGAGCAAGGCTTGGTGGCATAGTTCTCTTCATGTAAAATTACTGAAAAGTGGCCATCATTTTGTGTGAAGGGGTAGGACGGGTGGGACGAAAACAGCGGCCCAGGATGGGGCGGGGGGAGGGGGGGGCGGGGGTTACTCAATATAGTTGAGGCTCCATCCCTTGCCGTTTGAAAAGGTTCCCATTAATGGGAAATTCATGGTCAAAAAGCAGCTGGAACGACAGAACATTTTTACCAAGCGCGCGGGGGACAGGGGCCGCTGACTAGTAAATCCACAGGATAGGATTTTTTTGGAATACAAAGCTATACCATCCTGGAAAGCTTTGACCTTTAAAGAATAAAAAATACGAAAGTAGTTCCAAGGATGCACTTTTAAGCGTCCTATATGCCCACCGTGGAAAGAAGTACCATGACTTGTTTTTATTTGTTTGTTTGTACTTGTGGTAGACATAAAAATAATTCTCCTCATTATAAATTCAAAATGTTTCTCCGTTTCTGAATGGATCAAATCCCCTGACTCATTCTTCATAACCAGGCTTGAAACAAGTTTGCGATATTCGATAAAATGACGTCAATAGTACAGGCTATCGCCAGAAAAAGGGAGGGGAACAGAGAGGCCCTGTAACGAGATTGCGTGAGCTCTGTTGTTTTGGTAGAGCTGGAGAAAATGCCGGGAAATTTCGCACCTTTTGACAATAAGAAATAGCCAACCTTTAGCCGAAAAGCATAGCGGCAAAAAGCGAAAATATATATATAACGGACGACAACTGCTATTTGAAGATCTAGAATATACGCTAGGCTAGACTGTTCCATGCGTTCAAATTGTGGCGATAATTAAGAAATCAAGGGCGGATCCAGGAATTTTTGTTTTAAGGATCCAAACTTTGGTTGAATTTTTTGTGGCAAATTACCATTTTCAGTCAGAGGCGACCATGTGTTTCTTCAATCTGTGAACGCAGGTCACCATTGGCAATGGAAATACTGCTTTGCGAGCAGAGGAGAACAGATCATAGGAGGGTACCCAGAAAACAATTACATTTTTTCAGTATCCCTGGAATTTAGTTTAGCTGCGGTGGTTGGGGGGGGGGGGGTTCGGAGTCCCCGGACCCTCCCCCTGGATCCGCTACTGGAGATAGAGCAAAAGAGAGAGCTCTCCCTCTCCCTCCTAATTTAAACGTCGCTCTCTGACTTCGCGCAGCTCTCCACTATCTGAACGCCTCGAACAGGCTACCACTGGGCTAAATTTCCTTTTATTATCCTGAATTCACCGATAACGGGCAAATGAAG
>CALNXK010000855.1:17500-38938 GCA_942486035.1 Porites lobata | reverse complement strand
ATCTAGCATACGATACAGAAAATCTAGTTACTTTGTCTTTGCGATTTGATTCACGAAATTCACCGCTAAGTTTACCCATGTAAAAAGGCTTCTTTATCAAGTTTCATTTTCTGGATTAAGGCCGTTGCCATGGCAACATCGCATCCTTAAACAGGCAGTAATTTTGTCATTTTTGATCATTTTTTCTTAATATTTCTTATTTCCCTTAGTGAAATGTCTTTAAACTTGCCACTTTATGTTAACGATATTGCTTAACATTTTAAAGTGGAAACAACATGGGGTCATTAAGACGGTTTCGCCAATATTTTGAAATTTGTAACTTTTCTTAATAGAGGAGTTTAGCTCTTACAGATTTTAACAAGAAAAGGACAGGACAAAGGAACTGCAACTGTTAAGAAATGAGGCGATTTTTAAAAAATTTACCGAAGGAAACTCGAGAAATTCACGGTTAATTAAAAGCCCTGACGTCACAAAAATCCCGCGTGGCTCGGAGTCGTATGAGCAAAATACGCGCTTTTTAAGAACTTTTGAAAAGGAAAACAAGAACAAGGATGTTGGTTCGTCGATGGAAAGGTTCCTTCGATCAGGATGCAAGTTAAGTAGGAAACCTTTCTTCTGATAAGTTTTTTAAACAATGGATCGAGTCGGCAAAACAAAAAAGAAATTACACTTGCTGTGATCTTTTTTTTTTGTAATTAATTTAATCACTGTTTATTTCAATTTCTTGCCTTAAAGCCACTTCTAGAATTTCTTAATCAAATCAAACGTAAGAGAAATGAAGTGACCGAGCAGCGCCGCCGGTGAAGACATTTTCTCAGTGATTGTTCGGGACTTGGCTCGATCTTTCAGATCTTTCCACTGACTCTGAGCCAAAGGCCAGAAACAGTAACATTGCTTCCTTTAGGGTTAGTGTACTTATTTCTTTGTTTTCTTTGTAAAGTTTCCATTCACTAATTACTTCGACTATTTTACGTTTGTCTACTTTTTAACAGAAAGAATTGATGTCTTTGGAAAATTTCTGCTTCGTTTTTTTAATTTACATACAATTTACTCTTATGGAGATCGATAGTGACTTGTAACCGTTGTAATTTAACATTGTCTCCTCTCATAAATGTTTGACCTACACTAACTTTTTGCACAATGAGCCTCAACAGAAGGATAATAACGTTTTTTGGGGGGAATATTTCGAAACAAAGAGGCCATGTTTGTTTTATTTTTGCGTGGACGTCGCGCTGATTTTAAAGCTCGCGCCATACTAGTGCTCAGGCTGTGCACGGCCAATTTACTCTAGGGAGCCACGTTAACTCGTCCATGGCACTGGACGTGGCTCGATCAAAGAGGCAAACGGTTGGCCGCAGTGGTTTTTCTCCCTTCGTAGCGTTGTGTCCGGCCTGAAGAAACCACTGCTCGCAAGGTAAAAGTTCTACCAACAGCGATCTATGATTAATATTTGCATGTTGTATTTACCTTCTTCCAAAAGCGGACAAGCCAGGAAGCCTTATCAGTATTTTGCAGCCCTCAATCAGCATTTTGAAGGCCATAAGCCCGCTGTTATCCATCAGTTCGGTCAGTAACGCGGCACTCATATCTTCACGTTTTTCACCCAAACGTATTTCCTCGCAAGTGTTAGCAGTGATAACATCCTTACTCAAAAAAAAAAAATAAGTGGTTCTGGCTCTATTTTTTTTCACAAGGCTCTCATAGTGCAGTTTAAGGTGTTTTCGGTGGCATTGTCTCATGGTTTAAATTTTCGCTACCAATTTCTGAAAGGGAAAAAATGGAGCTCAGATTAATATTTTAGTTATGCCGCTGACACACGTTATTGTGAGCAATCAAGTAATTTATGGCTATACGTGTCCCACGTATTGCATGTATTATGCTTCTCCTATATCAATATATGTTTTCAATCAAAATATGAAGCAATCTGCATGCTTTGCACATTGTTCACGTGCAAATGTCATACATCATGGTTGGCCGCCATACTTGACTCGGTCTTGCTTCTAAGCTGTCTTACAGCTTGTAGTGACACAAAGAAGGCGGTCGCTTGATTTGTAAACAAATGCAATGGTATTTCAAACATCATGCTAAAGTTATACATATATATTTATTATTCATTCAAAATATTTCCCCGACTGTGATTGGCTAAAAAAGCACACGTTTAATTCACCATAACCAGTTACTGATGACCTAGCCTGTCCCAGGCTCCGAGATAGTCGGGTATTGAGAAAGCGCAAACACGAAAATAAAACGGGAGGAAACTGGGGAGAGCGTAGGCGCTTCCCGCCAACTTTGCGTGCCTTTTTTTTCTTTCGCGTCTTCCCCACTATTTGAGAGCCTGGAACAGGCTACTGATGACCAAATTTGCAAAATTTTGTGTTTAACGAGGAAATGACGTCAAAAATGCAGCCTTTACAGGTTAATGCACCGAGAAGACCTGGGGACGAGGTTGAGTTGTTTTGGTTCTGAAAACAAAAATGGCCGACACTTCACTCGTTTCAAGTAAGAACTACAGCTGGAACTAGGCGAAGTAGTGACACAGCAAAAAAGCAAGAAGACAACTCCGAGGGCGACATCTGCTATTTGAGAATATTTGCGGAGCTGGACAAGACCCTCCTCGATCTCCATGATTCTTCATAAGATACTGAAGCCTCATTCATTAACTGTTTTATTATTCATTCAATTCCTTGTATACATATATATCATTTGTAAATATACCTGAAACAGAGGCTGCACCGAGCCGTACGGTTTTTTTTACCTCTATAGACTCGAACAAGCCATACCTAAAAAGAGCAAAGGATATAGCATAAACCACCCGTTGTACGTTTTGAAAGTCTAAAACGTCTCGTTAGGGGCTTTATGAAAATGGTTTGCAATGTCTAACACCGATAGGCCTGTCATTCCCTGGCAGTTATTGAGCGCCGATGAAACACATGAAGGAACTCAAAATAAATAACATGACTTTCCGGTTATGTCCATGTTCGTGGTCTCTTTTGATTCTTAAGGTGCGGAAAAATGGGCAAAAAAAAATGCAAATTGTCATGCAACAATGCTGCAAAACGAGTTCAAAAGCGATGTTGCGCGTTTTACCAACCATATCAAACCTCTCTTTGCAACAAATCAGGTTGATAACAGGTTTGAACGTGTGCTGTCGCAATTTGTAATAAATCCATCGCACTTTGTAATACCTGTCGCAATTTGTAATAAAAAGTGTCGCACTTTGTGATAAAAAGCTGTCGCAATTTGTAATAACTGTCCATCGCATGATAACTCCCTCGCACTTTGTAATAACTTTTTGAGAGTAATTAAACTTACTTCGTCAGCATTAATATAATTCCAAAATATGCATGGTACCTCATAAACAAAGATCAGGGGGCACCCAACGACAATTTTCGGAAAATTATCTGTTCGGAGGACGATTTGAGGTCTAAATTTTCGGATCATTTTCTGAAAAATTTCTTGCTTGCCTGCCTCTCCTAGGATTTTCGAACTTCAAAACATCGTATAATTGCCCATTTTAACGGATTTTTACCCTAAAAAGGTCACCTAGAATTTTCGGGGAGCCTTTTTTCTGGCTGAAATTTTCGAAAAAGGTAAATTTTGATCCCTATAATTTTCGGATCACTATACTTTCAGCTAGGAAATCCGAACAGATGAAAAAATTTTTAGGGGGATAAAATAAGCCTTTTATCTACTGTTTAATACTATAAGTACGTTCAACAATGCAATGTTTATGTGGTTTTTGAACTATATTCTCGTTGGGTGCCCCTGAAAGATGATGACGTCTGCTAGCACGTAACATCTTCGCTCATTCAAACATTTAACTTTATTCACAGTCCTAAACATTTTTTTTTAGATTAATGTTGATTAGTTATCTGACTTACGAAATGCTGTATTCTTAAACCTTGCTATTGTACTAGGTGGTTTGTACTCAATGGTTACCAGTGGGTGTACTTCCTTACATGGCCAATACGGGGAATGTGCCTCTGGACAGAGCATTGTCAGAGTACAGGATCTAGACACACTAGGCACAAAACGAGCCATTATTTAAAAGCATTTAATTTCCGCAAATCGTAACATCCATCCTACATCATTCGAATAAGGACACCAGGAAAGTTCAAGCTTTCCTTGCTAGATCTTATAACAGGTCGACACAACACGTGAGAAAGCCGTGAGAAGAAGTCCGCTTAATTATGAAAAGAAACAGACGAAAGTCAAAGAGTTAACGAAAATGCTCAAAATGATGCTGCTTCCAATACGTTTTTTCCTTCTGGCGGGTAGATTTTGCTCTGGAGGGTTCTAAGTTTTGATTTAACAAATTTCATTTTTGCCGCCTGTTTCACACTGAGAGGTCATGACACGCATATTTATTTTCTGTGGGTTTTGTTTCGGCAGGATTGGCCCTCTGATCCACAATTAACGCTCTTTGTTGCGGCTAAATGAGGATTTTCTCCAAAGTGCCTCCTGGATCTGAATAACTAAAAGCGATTTTCTTTTGTCCGCGAATGTGATGGTTTCCTGCAATGTTTTGACACGCTGGGCCCACAACGTCGAATGTCAAATGAACTTGACGGGTTCAAAATTTGTTTGCGTCCTCTGCCGGCCACTGAAGAAACAAGTTTTAGATACGATGTCCTGAGCGTCGAGTATTTCTTCGATTAGCCATTAGCTTTCGATTGGTTTCCAAATTTTTCATGACTTACTGTTCGAGTTGTTCTGATACGAAGTTCTGACACATGGAACGAAGTTTACTTTCTGGTTAGCACCTCTTCTGCTTTCCTGTTTTGATTTCTGCTGTGATTTGCTTGCATTTTAGCGCTTTCGTTCGAATTGCGCGTCGACGTCGCCTCCCCTGGAATTGACGTTTGGTAGTCTGTTACACAGCCGTTTTTTTAGTGTCGTCACGCAACGCTGGACTAGACGTTTGGCTGCTTTGATTGTTTCCTGCAACGATTATTCTCACTCCTCTGTTTGCCTTTTGCTGTTGTTTATTTCTCCCTGCAGGGTTCCAGTACCGAAATTGCAATTTCATGATTAGGATCGCTGTCCGCGGACTTCAATTCTTCCTATTAAATAAACTGATATATCATCTAGCAAGTCAGTCATTTCCACCGAAATCGTGGAATCTGGCTCCCAATCGAGACAACCTTTCAGAGAAAACCATTTGCTTTGTTTACAAAATCACTTTGGTCGATGAAACGCACCTCCTCGCGGGACGCCATTATTTCTTGATTGCACTGAATAAAAGTTTGTGGATCTCTCGGGAAAACAATTTCCGATTAATTCAAGCGTTTAATTGGTCTAAAAATAATTTTGGTGAAATTCACATATCCCAAAGGGCTAGACTGGGCGTTTCCATCTGTCCCATTATGGCTCTTGGTTCCATATGATGTACCAACCGAATTTCCGGAATTTTGGTTTGAATGGGAAGCGCCCATAGTTTTACAAGTCGCCGTATCTCAGATTGTTGCAACTGTGATGTCGCACTTTATAACTCATGATCAGCTGTTTGTTTTTGAAAACTCGGATGTCAGATTAGCACTGTTCTGTTCGGAACTCCGAAAAACATCTTTTGACAGCAGTATACAATAAATTTTCAGACAGAATCCACCAGGAAATTGAGTAATTTTAATTTTCAATGGACAAAAACCTTGTACCAGAATGATTTAAAGAATATCGCATTCTTTTATACATTTTTCAAGGGCTAAAGATGTAATTAGTCATCTGAATAACACCAAAGAAAATTTTTCGTGGGAGTCCGAGAAAATCAGAAAAGTCAAATTTCACAAGAATTATGAAAACACAGGTAAGTGTTGAAAATTTCCTGTGTAATATCATAGGTGACGAATTACTCCTTAATTCTGGCACGAAATTTCAGCGATTACACTACTACATGAGAAATTTACGCAATTTGATTGGCTTAGAGCAGTGGTATTTCAGCTTAACTGGAAATATCTACATGTGAAAATTACAAGCCTTCTGTGGGTAGTAGTATAAACAAATAATAGCATGATTTGTACGTGATATTTGGCATAAATACCACTCGTGATATTTTGAAATTGTTATACACAATTTGAGACAATTTTGAAATATCACGAGTGCCTTGCAGTGAAAACGAAGAATTGCAACTGGTTTTTTTTATCTCATGCGGTGAAGTTTTTCGATGCAGCCAATCAGGTTCACTGTTGCAGCGTTAATTCCCTGCGGACGTGGGAGTAACCAATCGGCGACCCAGTTCAAATTCGATCTGAACTGATTTCTCGCTAGGAAATGAGGTTGCTTGCTTGTGTGACTAGAGGTCCGTCTCGTGAGCTTTATCAAACAGTAAGCACGGTTTATTTCCTATTAGATATTTGAGAACGGGCCTCTGGAGGCAGGGTAATTTTCTCCCAAAATTCGAATTTTCTTTGCTTCGACTTAAGTTCGGTTTCTGGGGAATTTTTGCTCGTATTTCATCACTGACAAAGATTATCTCGTCATCACACTCGTAAAAGCGAATTGTGATGGTCTCTACCTCATGTGAGACTTCGTATAATGTCCTAAGTCATTCCAATGCGATAAATTAGGGACTGAATCGAATTGTACTTATGGGGTGGGGGGAGGAGGGGCAGGGTCGAGTGGGGTGGTCGATGATGTTCTGGGAGGACATCTCTGTGATAGGTAATCAAATATAATGTTACACTCGTGAAATTATTCCCTAATTTCACTCGTCACCATTTGATTACACATACTAACATGTAATTTTGTGAAATATGACATTCATTTTCTCGGGCTCTCGTAAGAAATTTTCTTTGGTGTTATTACAGATGACTAATTGCATCTTTAGCCCTTGAAAAATGTAAAAAAAAATAATACAGTCTTCTTTAAATTATTCTGGTACATGGATTTTGTCCAATGAAAATTACAATTACTCAATTTCCTGGTGGATTCCGTCTTAATTCTCCATCTCGAAAAACAACTTACGCTGACTTTCGACTACAACTTTTTCCAGGGCGAAAGGTTAAAGGCACATGTGATGACAACCCATGACACTATTACGCAACAATGCGTTCTGAGTAAAGGGAGGTTACATATACTGAGTCTAGCTTACACGGAGGGTCGAGAAGATCGCCAGCATCCAGGGCTCGAGCACGAACAGGCTTTACAAGCTTTCGTAAAATTTCGACCTTTGCACCGAATATTTGATGATCGGCTGTGAAGCTTCAACGTTTGGTGCCCAAAATGTCATCTTCCGCATCACGTTTCGCAAGCGGGTTAGCCTGCGGGTCAGCCCGCCTCTCACATAAACACAACGACAATTATAAGAGGTAAAGCGGAACAGCCCTGCTATAACCGGACTAGCTCACTGACCTCATATAAACTTACTGTCATGATCACGGACAATACTGAGTAACAGAGGCTTCGCGTGTCATGTGTAAAGTATTACATAATTGGTCTGTTGGAATGCTACTCGAAGCTGTAATCGTTTTCGAACTGGACTGGAATCACCTAACTCTTCAGTGCATTTATCATAATCAACTGGCTTAAATTCTTTTCTGTACTCACCGTGATCCAACTTAATACGTGAGCAACAGATAAAACCTTCCTCCCTCTTCACGGCCATATTGTCATTCACTTCCTCGTTCAGTTTTCATTGTTGTCGCATGGCAACCCCATCAACAAACCCCATCAACAAAGTCATCTTCTCCAAAGCAAAAAAACTAACCTTGAACACTTTCATTTTCCTTTTTGGTTCCGTAAATGGAGTTTTGATGGACATGGTCGAACACCAAGGTTGCAAATGACTGACATGGCCGTCGGTGAAACAGGCTTCTTCCGATTCTCTTTTTTTCTTCTTTCTATCGACGCCCCCTTCTTACATCAACTTAGTTTCTAATTTATAAGTAATGGTCTCTTTAATAGCTGCTTACTAATTTGAAACCTGTTTGCGTGATGGCGCAAGGAATTTTTTTCTGTCGCATTTTGTTATTGGCAGTTGCTCTCGTCTGTCAAACTATAGTCTGATAGAGAGGGCTTGTTGCCGTACACGCGATTCAAGCAAATCACGTTTCCAAGATTGTGATTGTACCTAATTTATTGTATATCCGTTCCGTGAACAAAAACCTTTAAAAAAATAAATTGTTAATCGTTGCTTTATTTGTGTACTCACCGAGATATCGTGAAGAAACGTCAATAGGCACTTGTGAAGAGGAGTTTTAGGGCCTCTTCATATGAGCCCGGTTGACCGGGCTGGCTCGGTTACCGGGATGAATTTTACCTTGGGTTCATATGAGAAATTTTAGCCCGGTTTCCGAGATGAGAAAAGGTCAAAGATCCTGGGTACGAGTTCTGGCGTCAAATTTGGGAAACAAAGCAAACATAGCGAAACACAAAAATTTTAACTTTCGGGCCTATCTTAGCATCGGTAACTCTTAGAGCTGTATCACTGCAGTTAAATGGGATGCTTATGATGTGGAAAACACAGCAGGCAATGCAAGACGATGCCATTCGGACCGCCAGAATTCATCCCGCCGTTCATCCCGGTAACCGGGATGAAGTGTTCATATGGCAAAATTTCCAGCCCGCTTACCGAGATCTCGGTTGGAAAAACCGAGCCAGCCCGCCCTCTCATATGAACACATCGAAAATTTTACAAAGGATTTAGAGGTGAGGCGAGATCTCGGAAACCGGGCCAGCCCGGTCAACCGGGCTCATATGAAGAGGCCCTTAAGGAAGTTGACTGAACTTAATGTAAACAAATATGCTTCTAAAGACCACCTCGTTTCACGTTATCACTGCGTACGTGACATCGAATCATGATCAGTATTCTTCAGCACGCGCGGAACATCGCAGTGCTCGATGTGGATGGTTTCCTAACATGTTTCGTTTCAGCAGCTTTGAGAATATCGAGTTAGGTTATATTCACTGTGCTTTAAAGGAGAATTTCAACGTTACTTTTGAAGGGTTTTACATGTGTTTCCCTGATCTGTGGAGAACTACTTGTGCACTTGGTCGCAACTAAACACAAAGTAGAGGGGAGGTACACAAGAGGGAGGGAGGTAGAAATGACCCGGTAAAAGTAGGGAGGAAGGAGAACTCGGGTCGAAAATGTAGGGAGGAGGGAAAATGAAATGTTGGGAGTAGGGAGATATCGACTAGAAGGTAATTTTATGGCTTTTCTTTAACTTGCATCAAGACAAGGGATGGGGGGAGGGGACAGGGAAAATGAAGTACACTGCAATCCCCTTGGGTCTCCTAGGACTCCTTCGTCAAACTTAACCGAGAAAGCATAGAATCAAACTTTGACACATCTCAGGTTACCAGGTTTAAAACTTGACAACGACAGTCGCAACACACAACTCCTGCACTGAGGTTTAAAGGACTTTATCCGTCCTTCGTAGCTTCGCTCTAACCAAGAGGTCCTTAAGGGATTTTCCCTTACGATATGATATGAGGGGAGGCAACGTCGTTGTTGGTTTTGGTGCCATTTTCCCACAGCATTTTATTCAGTCTAAGTAAAGCCAGGTGGTATCGTGTAACAAAGGATAGTAGTTTTTTAGGTGCAGATTTGTTGCTCTGTTGAAGGGCTGTTTTCCTGTCGGCGAATTTTAACTCAGAGAGGTACTTTCTCACAATAGGGATAGGGTAGCCTCTTTCTCTCAGGTCATTTTCAAAATGTTTTAATATTTTCCTCAAAAGTGGTTTGAGAGGAATCAGTCCTTAGACGCCTGAGCAGTTGTCATTTAATGAAGCATTTCTTCATGTCTGGTGGTTCGCAGGAGTACGTAAAAGGCTTCTGTTGGCTCATGGGCTTCTAACTGGTTTATAATGTGTTCAGCATGTCAAGGATTGGTTCCTTGTTGAATCTAACCCCTTTGTACACTTTTGTGTCCAAGAGAGTTATCTCTGTTTCTGACATCTCAGCCGTGAATTTGATAGTAGCTATAGAGTGAAAGTTATATGCCTTTTCCACGATTTAATCTCTCTATTTTCAGACTTGTCTTCCATAGCAAAAACACATCTTCAATATATCTTTTCCAAAACAGCGGTTCAATCACCCTGGGTTCCCAGAGACTTAGTTTCCAGTATGGTAAAGTCTTAATAGTGACCCAGGCAAAAAGCTATTTTTCTCGCGTTTTTTGCCACGGTTTCGCCTCTAGTGAATTCTGCCTTCGGCCAAAGATCCAAAACATCTCGCAGCACAGGAGAAAAATCCTCTGGTGACCAGGGTATGGTTCAATACAACTCAATATTTGGTTCTCTATTCTGGCCATGAAAATATGAGCAAAAGCAACGAACATCTTCGTTCCCATGGCTGTTCCATGGGTATGTAGGTAGTTGCTCCCGCAAAATTGGAGCAAGATTTCTGTTAATATAAGATAGAGTGTTTCTCTTAGATACTTGTAGATCCCGGGGGGGGAGGGATTTCCGGGAATTTTTGGTGGGGTGTGCTGCCCGGTTCTCCAAATCCCGACCCTATTTCAGACTGAAAAATGTTGTTTTCCACACCCGTTTTCAGACTGGGTATAGGTAGAATTTAGACTAAAGCTCAAACAAGATTTCTTCAAATCAATTTGAAATTCACTTATTACTGTTTCTTTGACATTCTTAATTTGGAATTGAAACAACAAATACGTTTATACACTCCCGTAGTTTCCTCGAAAACCATACCCAATTCCAGATCAAAACGGGCAAAATCTATACCTGTTTTCAGACTGGAATGAAGGGAAAACGGTACATACCTATATGGCTTATATAAGGCAGTACCCCCCCGGTGGTAGGTATATGTGCTTTCCCTCCATAAAAATCTTTGTATGCGTATATGCATTGGTTAGGCTCTCTTCGTGTGGTATGTTGGTGTAGAGGCCAAGCTCTGAAGGTCATTATACTTCCTTTACGACTAAGTGCAGGAATCGTGTGTGCCCACCGCCAATTTTTAAACCAAGTTTAGGGAGGAGGGAGAAATAACCCCATAAAGTAAGGAGGAGGGAGAAATTAGCTGAAAAAGTAGGGAGGGGGGAGATTTACCCTCCAGTACCTCCCCCCTCAAAGTAGTGAGACTCGGCAACTGATAAGGTTCACCAGGAGGACCGAAACCATGGTTGTTTACCATTTATAAAAAAATTCCGGAAATTTTGGTCGGGAATTTTAATAATAATAATAATAATAATTTATATAGCGCTATTCAGCTACTCTTTCATAGCGCTTTACAATGATCAGGTTAACGTAGAACCTAAAAGCTAAAAAATATAATAAAATACCGAGATATAAATTGGTTACAACTAAGCTTAAAAACTATAAATAAATTGTAAAAAAAATGAAAGTTAAAAATCTAAGGTCTAAAAATACTTAGATAAAAGTACAGATAATGAAAGAAAAAAAAAATTCTGTCCGTGAGAACGGTACGTGTCGTTTACCATTTGCCTAAAATTTCCGGATTGTCGAGCCGCACTAGACTGGATTCTAGTTACAACATGAAACCAGTACGAAACTCAAGAAACTTGTAAATGGTAAACGAATTTCCATTCGGAACGTCCCAATCGCGAAAACGGGACTACCTTTTCAGAATTTCCGTTTGTCCCGGGAATTTTCCAGTGAAAGGAACGGAATAAAGGGCGCTTTCCATTTAGTCAAAATTTCCGGAATTTCCGGTTGGGCGGTAAATGGAACACGTTTTGTCGGTTCGTCCCACTGGAAAATTCCCAGAAAAAGTGGAAAATCTAAAAAGGTGGTCCCGTTTTCCCGGTTGGAATTTCCGAACGGAATGTCGTGTTCCATTTACGTTTCTCGTAGTTTGTACCAGTTCCAGGTCCACGGTCGGGCACCGCGCCACGTACCGGGGTTTACGACCAAATGGAACAACTTTTTACCAATCGGAAATTCCACTTTTGCTACCACCGAAATTTCCGGGTTTTTTTTCGTAAATGGAAAGCGCCCAAAATCTTCCGCATCACGTTTCGGTTAAATTCTGTGATAGTTCTTTTGCCAAACGTGGGTTTCGCCGTAGCATCTGTCGCAGAATCTTTTCACCAGGGAAACATATAAAACTCTCCATAGAGCTCGAACTGGCGGGCTCTAAGATAATTTAGCAGAAAGATTCTGCGGATTATAACACAGGTTCGCAAATCATGAAACGCAAGCAAACCTCACTCAGTAAGATACAACCCCAACAAATTATAATATAACTTTCTCAACGACTTTGAAATAGTTGGCCAAGATGATTTTCAAGACATCGAGGCAATGACTTTAAGAGATCGCGCGTGCTCGATCTCCATCTCGTCTGTTAGAGCTAGAAATATTCCGGCTAATTTGTCGGTTTGAAACTTTTCCGTCTCTTAGCCTTACTATCTTGGGGCCTCTTTTATGACAGGTTAACTAGCCCGGATAGCTGGAATGGCCTGCTCGGCTAATGTCTTGTCTCCTCATAAAATCGTCATTGAGTTTATATGAGTAGGCGGGCAGGCAAGAATTACCAAGCCAAGATCTAGGCAAGCGGGTCAGCCCGCCTCTCACATAAACACAACGACAATTTTAAGAGGTAAAGCGAGCCAGCCCTGCTAACCGGACTAGCTCACCTCATATAAACAGTCCCTTGGAACTCTATAGATTTGTCGTTACTGTCATGATCACGGACAATACGGACTAACAGAGGCTTCGTGTATCATGTCTAAAGTATTACATAAGTGATCTGTTGGAATGCCACTCGAAGCTGTAATCGTTTTCGAGGGGACTGGGATCACTTAACTCTTCAGTCCATTTATCATAATCAACTGGTTTAAATTTTTTTCTTTACTCACCGTGATCCAATTTAATACGTGAGCACGGATAAAACCTTCCTCCCTCTTCACGGCCTAATTGTCATTAGCCTGTTCCAAGCGTTCAGATAGTGGAGAGCGGTGCAGAGTAAAGAAAGCGATGAAAAGTAGAGGGGGACTGGGGAGAGAGGTGGGGGAACGCTTGTAAGAATTTTTAAAAAAAGTGCGTTCCGGTATACCAGATCCTGGTATACCCTCTGATTGGTTGATTTTGACAGTTTTTGTCAACAGCGGAGCTTCTTCGATCACAGCGAGAAATGCGATATGGCCGTTATGACAGACTCTACGTGCCGTCTCGCAGAATTCAAACTCGCAACAAACACAGCGCCGAGTGACTTTCCAAACGTGGAGGCTAAAAGCGAAGAGCAAAGAAACTGTTTAAAACACGTAGTCGGTAGGATAGATGTCTTAGCAATTTCTCACCGACTGGCTTTGGAAAAATTCTTATTTTCCAGCTTTTTCCTCGAATAAATTTAAAGCGTACGTTGGAATGAAGGCAGGGTAGAATGCCATTTACGATTGTTGTGGTAACTCCGTTGATTACCATCATGGAAGACCAAGTGGAATATTTGAACAAAATCGGAGTAGCGGAGAAGATGTGGATGAAGCCGTTAAAAGTGGAAGCAGTGAAATTGTTTACTGAAGTGCCAAATCGTGGTTGTCTAATGAATGGACAAAAGGACTTCAAAAAGGAAAGCTTGGAAAGCAAGTTGCAGCTATCGCTATTGACGAGGTCCACTCAATCACCGAATAGTAAATTTTCCCTTCAATTGTTGTGCATTTTCATTGCTTGAGTTAACGATCTGTATTGAAACGGCTTTCTATCGAAATGAGCGATATTTGTTTGTCACTTGATTCATAATTTTTTGTCACGTACACGCTGAAATCATGTTTTAAAGCCGTAAATAAATTAATTGTACATGAATACTTCTCCCGCCTTCTATTGTCTGAAAGTCTTACATTGGGTTTTTAGTAAGATTATGTATACATAACATTAATTTTTGATCTGACAAACTTCGATTTATTCGCAAGAAAAATAATAAATGCATCGGGCTGTAACACCAGTCTTGATTGACAAGTGAAGACCACCTACAGCTGATGCGGTCTGACTGGGCGGAAGAGTCTATTTAAAACAAATCTAACAGGCGTTCCCTCTCTCACCTCTCCTCCTCCCTCGCTTTTATTTTTTCGCGCTCCTTTTTACTTCGCACCGCTCCCCACTATCTGAACGCCTGGAACAGGCTAAATTGTCATTCACTTCCTCGTTCAGTTTTAGTTGTCGTTGCATGGCAACCCCATCAACAAAGTCATCTTCTCCAAACAAAAAACCTAACCTTCAACACTTTCATTTTCTTTTTTGGTTCCGTAAATGGAGTTTTGATGGTCGAACACCATGGGTGCAAATGACTGACATGGCCGTCGGTAAAACAGGCTTCTTCCGGTTCTCTTTTTTCTTTCTTTCTATTGGCGCCCGCTCCTTACATCAACTTAGTGTCTAATTTATAAGTAATTGTCTCTAAGTTGCTTACTTCTGAAGCCTGTTTGTGTGATGGCGCGAGGAATTTTTTCTGTCTACATTTTGTTATTGGCAGTTGCTCACGTCTGTCAAACTGTAGTCTGATAGAGAGGGCTTGTTGACGTACACGCGATTCAAGCAAATCACGTTTCCAAGATTGTCATCAAATCCGTTCTGTGAACAGAAACCTATAAAAAATAAATTGTTAATCGTTGCTTTATCTGTGTACTCACCGAGATATCGTGAAGAACCGTCAATGGGCACTTGTGAAGAGGATCGAGTTTTAAGGAAGTTGACTGAACTTAATGTAAACAAATACGCTTCTACAGATCACCTCGTTTCATGTTATATTGACATCGGATCATGATCAGTAATCTTCAGCACGCGCGGAAGATCGCAGTGCTCGATGTGTATGGTTTCCAAACATGTTTCGTTTCAGCAGCTTCTGCTTTTGAGAATATAGAGTTAGGTTATATTCACTGTGCTTTAAAGGAGAATTTCAACGTTACTTTGAAGGGTTTTACATGTGTTTCACTGATCTGTCGAGAACTACTTGTGCACTCGGTCGCAACTAAACAGAAAGTAGTGAGACTCGGCACTGATAAGTTTCACCAGGAGAACCGAAAGCATGGTTGTTTACCATTTATAAAAAAATTCCGGAAATTTTGGTTGGGAATGTTCGGTCCGTAAGAACGGTACGTGTCGTTTACCATTTGCCTAAAATTTCCGGATTGTCGCACCGCACTAGACTGGATCCCCGTGAGTTACAACATGAAACCAGTACGAAACTCAAGAAACTTGTAAATGGTAAACGAATTTCCATTTGGAACGTCCCAATCGGGAAAACCGGACTACCTTTTCAGAATTTTCGTTTGTCCCGGGAACTTTCCAGTGAAAGGAACGGAATAAAATTTCGACCTTTGCACCGAAAATTTGATGATCGGCTGTGAAACTTCAACGTTTGGTACCCAAACAAGTCATCTTCCGCATCACGTTTCGGTTAAATTCTGTGATAGTTCTTTTGCCAAACGTGGGTTTCGCCGTAGCATCTGTCGCAGATCTTTTCACCAGGGAAACATATAAAACTCTCCATAGAGCTCGAACTGGCGGGTTCTAAGATAATTTAGCAGAAAGATTCTGCGGATTATAACAAAGGTTCGCAAATCATGAAACGCATGCAAACCTCACTCAGTAAGATACAACCCCAACAAAGATAACTTTCCCAACGACCTTGGAATAGTTGGCCAAGATGAATTTCAAGACATCGAGGCAATGACTTTAAGAGATCGCGCCTGCTCGATCTCCATCTCGTTTCTTAGAGAAAGAAATAGTCCGGCTAATTTGTCGGTTTGAAACTTTTCCTTCTCTTAGCCTTACTATCTTGGGGCCTCCTTTATGACAGGTTAACTAGCCCGGATAGCTGGGCTGGCCCGCTTTACCGGACTAGCTCGGCTAATGCCTTGTCTCCTCATAAAATTGTCGTTGTGTTTATATGTCACCATGAGTAGGTTAGCCTGCGGGTCAGCCCGCCTCTCACATAAACACAACGACAATCTTAAGAGGTAAAGCGGGCCAGCCCTGCTAACCGGACTAGCTCACCTAAACAGTCCCTTGGAACTCTAAATTTGTCGGTATGGTCATGATCATGGACAGTACGGACTAACAGAGGCTTCGTGTATCACGTCATGTGTAAAGTATCACACATTAAAGTGGTCTGCTGGAATGCTACTCGAAGCTGTAATCGTTTTCGAACTGGACTGGAATCACCTAACTCTTCAGTGCATTTAATCATAATCAACTTGTTTAATTTTTTTTCTATACTCACCGTTATCCAACTTAATACGTGAACAACGGAAAAAACCTTCCTCCCTCTTCACGGCCAAATCGTCATTCACTTCCTCGTTCAGTTTTTGTTGTTAATATGTAATTGTTGCATCACCCCGCCGCCGCCCCGATAGCCTCCGAGCAAGCTCTCCTATTTAGGCGAGCGAAGCGAGTCTCGCGAAAACGCGCGAGCAAGGGGCCGAGGAAAGGAGTCCTCGTAAAAAAGCTAGTTTTTAGGGTGGTACATACAACTCTGTCCATCAAAAGGACTGTGGTGTAGACCTTGCATCAGTATTGGTTTGGGCAATACATGAACAACGTCTTTATTCACTGGATATACCTGACATATCAGACCATCTGATATTACGCGATGGTGCGATTTACAATTGACCTCAAATCGCATCCGATCGTACAATTTGAGAAAAATTGAATAATTCATTTAAAAAAATGCTGAATTCAAGTAAAGTAAACAGTGAATTCTAACTTTAATTAAACATTTTCCCAATCTTAATGTTATTTAAGATGATTTACCACTAAAGAAAGCCTTGCAAGACATCTGAATTTCCAAGTGCCAGAACACTGTACCCTGATAAGGAGTAAAAATGCACAGCTTCACAACTTTGAACCTTCACAACTAATGACATGCAAGGGTGTTTCCATTTTCAATCATCAACAACACAAATCCCCCTTGTTTTGAACATTCTAAAAAGGTCGTTTGACATTGTTAGCATTGTCCGATTGCAACCATGGAATCTAACAAAAAGTTTAAAGTACGCGCGAAAGAGTTTTCGGTTATTATTTCTGTACTCTTAAATGTTGTTCATTTCGTTACAAATCTGTCTGCCAGCGATCAATTCGTCCGTTTTAAGCCCTACCTAGCGACTGTCAACTGCTTTTTATTGACTTCGAGGGTCAAATTGTTAACACGCACTTGAAATTTCTGGAGGTGCCTTTTATCAAATCCAGACAGATATATATTTATATTTTTCCGCGTGCATCCCTAAACGAGACCTTCAAGGCTAAATATGATGGCGTTTTGCCCAGAACACCCTAAGTGAGACCAAAATCCGAAATTTACATCCCTAAGCGAGACGACGAGCATCCCCACCCCTTTAATCAACTTACATCAACTTAGTGCCTAATTTATAAGTGTTGGTCTCTAAGCTGTTTACTTTTGAAGCCTGTGCGTGATGGCGCGAGGAATTTTTTTCTGTCCACATTTTGTTATTGATAGTTGCTTTCGTCTGTCAAATTAGTCTGATAGAGAGTTGACGTACGTATTTAATAAGTCAGTGTAAAATGGCATTGAGGACTTGTTGACGTACACGCGATTCAAGCAAATCACGTTTCCAAGATTGTGATTGTACCTAATTTATTGTACCTCTGTTCTGTGAGGAGAAACGTTGAAAAACATAAATCGTTAATCGTCACTTTGTCTGTGTATTCACCGAGATATCGTGAAGAACCGTCAATAGGCATTTGTTAAGAGAGGTTTTAAGGAAGTTGACTGAACTTAATGTAAACAAATATGCTTCCACAGATGTTTCCGGAAAGTTATTGCCACAAATATTCAAAATGTCTCCACTGTAAGGAAATAAACTTTCGCGTACGCGTGATCACGAAAAACATGAAAATTTTCAGAACCAGGGCAAAACATAATGCGGAGCTCTTTTTACAAAATATTTGCAACGCTGCTCGTTTCACAAAAATAACGAGTAAATCAAAATATTGATGTGAAAATAATTTTTCAACCTCCTGCAAATAAGGCTCATTTTCACAAGAAATGTGAAAGTGAGATTTTGGACATCTGAAATGGCTTATATATATTGACTCAATAGAGAGGTTACACATTTACGGCAAACGGTAAATGGCTATTTGTTCTATCGCTTTAAATGTTGTGTTATATTTACAAAAAGGGAGTAGTTTCTCGCCAGTTTCATTTGATGTTGATTACTAGTTAAAGCACAGAATTTATCTGTTCATTTCTTACTGTGAGAGGAAGTCGTCAACTTGAATTTGACGATTGCTTTTGTTAAGGCCAATTTTCTAAACAGCTCTCGTGATTAAAAAGAGGCGATATCTGGACTTCACCGCATGATTTTTCACGAAAAATTTACAAGCACCTGAATGAATCGTTTGGTGAGTCTTGTTCTGGATGCGACAACACAAATCTTTACGGGTCGGAGTTTGTAATAATCAAACTGAAAGGGCTCTCAATTAACACAGTGGCGTAGCCAGAGGAGGGTTTCAGGGGGTTCCAGAACCCCCTCCTTAAGCTACGGCACTGGCCACGATTTCAAGAGGAATGAGATTTGTACAGGTAATAGCATGATTTGAAGTAAAGTGGTATTTGGCATAAACACTACGAGTGAGCTATCGAAATTGTTATAGCTAATTTCACGAGCCGTTTGGCGTGTGAAATTTGAGACAATTTTGAAATATCACAAGTGGTATTTATGCCAAATATCACGCACAAATCATGCTATTATTTGTTTACCTGCAAACGGTTTGTAATTTTCATATGTAGGTATTTCAAATGAAGCTGAAATACCACGGCTCTAAGCCAATCAAATTGCAGAATTTCTCATGTATTAGTATAATAGCTGTTAAAGAAAATGACAATAAAATCAATTGAAAAAAGCATCACATTCTATTTCGAGGGTTACACATGAATACCACGAGGAAGATCATACGAGGCCCCTGTGTGTACAAGCCTGAGAAGTGGCATTCAGCACCTTTGTTGGTCTCGATCGCTTTCAATCTGATTGCATGTTGCAATGGTTTGACTATGAGAGGTTTTAATACAAACTCGGTAGAGGCATAAAAGGGAGGTAGAATGAAATCAGCGTTGATGTATGTTTGCAAATCAGTGTGAGGAAATTGTCTGAAACTGGGACAATAACACTACCAGCACGGCGAACTGCCTGAAACACTCAGTATTCAATCCTGAGTTGACATAACATACCACCCAGGTTTCCTTGATGCAGTGCCTTTTCCTTACATAAACGCTACTTAGTATATCAGGCTCCGAAAGCGAGACATATTAAATGTCTGTTCGGCTACCATCGCCCCTAATTTTCATGTGGCGGCTTTTCCGTTGGCAGCGTAAGTGGCTCAACGCGCAAAAAGACCTTTCTAGTAGTGCAGTTTAGGGCGGCCATGAATTCTTTCCACACTTCAAGTTGCTGCGTATTTCAAGGACGTTTCAACGTGAACGATGGCCTAGCACATTGCGCAGAATTAAAAAGTACTTGGCAGCGACCATGACTAAAGAGCGACAGTCCGCTGCTCTTGCTGTGATGAATATTGCATTACGCAAATTGGCCCAAGTCCACCAATCGACACCTTTGCACGGAAGCATCCATGATGTCTCCTTACACTGAGTAATTAAACGACAAATCACAAGACTACGGTGTGTCTTTTAACGCATTCAACGATTGTCAATGTTGAAGTTAATTTTTCATCTCGGGTATTTTTTATTTTTCTTTTGTTTCAACGCCTTTAGCATGGCGCATACATTAGTATTTACCATACCCAAAAACAAAAGAAAGACAAAAATTACCTGAGATAAAAAACTAAAAACAACATAAGTCTATCACACTATCTCTTCACTGAAAGCGAAAAAAAGCTAGCTTCTTTGGCACTGTTATTGGAAATTTGTGCTCAGAATCACAAAACGGAAATTAACATTTTCCCGAGGAGAATACCTTATACCCCATGCCCTCCTATCTCGAATTTGAGCGTGTTTCCTAAAATATTTGCTTTAATTTAGCATCAGCTTGACCAAAAAGTCAATAACACAATGTTAATTGATAAATTTACATTTCAAACAGATTTTCTCTTCTACAAAAAACACACAAAATGTACCTTAAATCTTCGCTCGCTCGATTTTCCTTCAGCCGATTCTAGCGGCGAGGAAAACAGTGATTAATTCATCCAGGGCAAATTTGTCGCTTGATCTTTTGTCTTTTTTCCTTCAAAACGGCAGCTTAGTATTTTCTTCAATTTCTACTTTCCATCTGTACATTTCATCGGTGTATTTCACCGTCAGGAGAGGAGATTTTTTGATTTGCCTAAATTTTACCGTGCTAGCTCAGTTTCTTGGCGTGCACCCACGGGCAAATGGCAGTGGCTAACTGACCAATCAGAGAGCGCGATTTACTTTTGTTATGTTATAATTTAAATTTTGCGAGTAAATCGAGCAAAGGTAAAATTTTGCGAGCAGTGAAAAATTTTAGTGGACCGTTTATCACCCCTAGAAATGAGTGAATCCGGTTAGTCAAAAGATCTCTTTAAACGTTAGCAGCTCAATAAGGCTTGACCTCTCGTGATCATGAACATCATGTCGTGATTTATCCAGATCAAATCTAGTTTACTTTTTAATAAATTCTCGATGTTAATTTATAGTTAACTTTTAATTAAGTACTTTATTCTAAATTTCACTATTTGGTAGACATATTTTAAAAAAGGGAAATATAATTCGGCAATACTTATTCATGTATTTTTTTATCAACAGTATGGAATGAGAACCTTAGGGCCTGTTTACAAGGAGCGAGGGTTACCCTTGTGCTAGGGTTACCCTAGCAAGCGGGTTAAAGTTAGCTCTGGTTTACAAGCAAATTTCACAGGTAGGGTTACCCATCACCCGGGTCAACTTTACAAGCTTTGCTGACGTGTTTCGTCATGCGTGACATTCTTTGTAACGGTCAAGAAAATTTGAAATAATCTTGTTTCTTATGGAAAACACGTTAAATTCAGGAAAAAAAGGAAAATATCATCATCATAGACAGAAAATAACTTGTTATGATTCAGATGTTTATAATTAAGCTCAGACTGAATTGGATAATACCGTTCAAATTGGTATGATTACTGGTCAAGCATGGCGGCGGAAAGTTAACCCGGGTAGGCGAGTTATCCCTAGTTAAGCGTTTACAAGACAGGTAGGTTAACCCTCTTGCTAGGGTAACCCTACCTGCCTTGTAAACACGTCGTGTGAAAAAAGAAGAAATATTCGAGTGCTAGGGTACCCCTAGCACAATGGTTACCCTCCCTCCTTTAAACAGGGCCTTCTGTTCATACTATAGACCGGATAGCTTTTCGTGTCGGCACGAAAAGCTATCCGGTACAGTATTAGTCAGTATTAACACCTGCTTGCTAGCAGCATAGCAGGCTACTCCACGCTACGGCGCTGTGCAGCTTCGTTTCGTAACAGACATCGCCGAAATCACTGTTCAAGAATCAAAAATCTTCACAGGATTTTCTAGCTCTCATTGACTCGTTTGATTTGAAGCAAAATGTACGTTCTCC
>CALNXK010000855.1:0-15000 GCA_942486035.1 Porites lobata | reverse complement strand
TTGTTTTTGTTAAAGAAAATTAGATGAAAATAAGAAAAAGGGATAGGGGGAGGGTCACAATTTTTTTCACCCTTCGCTAGGGGAGGGTCATAATTTTTTTGTCATGTTGAAGGGGAGGGTCATATTTTTTTTCAACCACTTTTTGAAAAAATAGTAGCCCCCCCGGTAAATAATGACCGGTCCCTGAGCTATCTGGAATCTTTAACAGACATGTTCCCCGTTAAAAAGCGTACCGTTACCATTCGCCCAACGGCGCCTTGGTACTCAGAAGAATTAAAGTCTCAGAAGAGGGAAAAAAGACGGCTTGAGCGACGGTGGCGTGCTTCCCGTTCTATGCGTGATCGTGAAGCTTACACGCGTCAATGTAAAGTTCTTAAGGACTTGCTATCTTCATCAAGAAGTAACTATTATTCAAATCTAGCTGCTGAGAATCAGTCTAACATGAGATCGCTTTTCGCAGTTTTTAGTAAACTACTTCATCGACGTCATGAGGCGAAGTACCCAAAGCATGATTCCTCGTCTTCTTTGGCTAATGATTTTGTTCTATTCTTTGAAGACAAGATCAGAAGAATCCGTCGTGACCTTGATCAAGTCTCACCTTTGGATACTGCTGTAGATAACGGTACTACAGGCTGTCAACTGAACATGTTTTCGACTGTTCCACCGGATGAACTCTTGAGTATCATCGGCTCAACTACCCCTATGTCCTGTGATTTAGATCCTGTTCCTGGTCATGTACTTAAATGTCTGCTTCGTTCTATTCTCCCAGTAATACATAAGATTGTCAAACTGGTCGGATGCCTGAAATACTTAAACAAGCTATACTTAAGCCATTGCTCAAAAAGCCGTCTCTGGATTCGAACGACTTCAAGAACTATAGGCCTATTTCTAATCTTCGTTTCCTATCCAAAAGTATTGAAAAATGTGTTGCTAAACAGCTGATTCAATACTTAGATATTAATGACCTTGGTGAAACATATCAATCGGCCTATAAGAGAAACCATAGTACAGAGACGGCTCTTATTAGAGTCCACAATGACATAGCTTTGGAATTACTGGAACTATATTGGAATGGTTTTGATCATATCTTTCGGATCGTACACAGTTTGTGCAGGTTAATGGTGCGTGCTCTGCTTCTCATGTTCTTGAGTTTGGTGTACCGCAGGGATCCGTTCTTGGCCCGTTGTTATATTCAATGTACACATCCCCTCTTGGCGAGATTGCTCGACGTCATCAAATGTTCTACCACTTTTATGCTGATGACACTCAGCTATATATTACGTTCAGGACGTCGTCTGTTTCTGATATGAATCTGAGTAACGCCAAATTGGTAAACTGTGTTCGGGACATGGACGCATGGATGCTTTCCAACAAGCTGAAATTGAATAGAGACAAGTCCGAAGCTCTCGTAATATCCTCTTCCCCTCGACCTCGGCCACCACTATCTTAATATATAATGAGACTGTATCCTGCTCCCCCAGTGCACGCAATATTGGAGTTAACTTCGATCAGTCCCTTTGTATGGTACCTCATGTCAATGCAGTCTGTCAATCGTCCTTTTTCCATCTTCGTAACATTGGTTTCATACGCAAATATCTTACTTATGATGCTGCAAAGATCATTATCCATGCCTTCGTAGTTTCTAGGCTTGATTATTGTAATTCTTTATTGCACGGTCTACCATCCTATCTTATTCGGAAGCTTCAACATGTTTAAAATTCTGCTGCTCGCCTTGTCAACCAGTGTCCAAGATTTTGCCATATTACTCCAGTCCTGAGGGATCTTCACTGGCTCCCTGTCTCCTTTCGTATTGAATTTAAAATTATGTTAATTAATTACAAAGTACTACATGATCGAGCTCCGATCTATATACAGGAACTCCTTCAATTGTATATGCCCAACCGCAATCTTAGATCCTCTAATAGAAATTTATTAGTTAAACCCTATTTTAATCTCAATTCGTATGGTAAACGAGCTTTTTCTGTTGCTGCTCCGGAACTTTGGAATAACTTACCTGAGGATATGAAATCTGCAAACTCAATTGATGATTTTAAACGCAAACTTAAAACATTTCTTTTTATGCGAGCTTATGAATCGTGATGTTTTTATTTGTTATCTGATTTTTTATCTATTGTATACATTTATCTAATTTGTAGTTAGCGTCTAGTTTTAATGTCAATTTCTTGTGATTATTTTACTTTTTAGTTCTATCTAATTTTTGTAAACAGCGCCTTTGAATCTTGTAGAAAAGGCGCTATATAAATGGATTATTATTATTATTATTGAACAGAAGCCCTATCCTGCTTAGTGGTTTTCGTGCCGCCGCAGAAGCTCTCGATCATAGCCTTAAGTACTCGAGGAGGGCGGGCTTTATAAACACTTCATTTGTAAGAGGTCGCACAGGAAGAATTTCACAACCATTCAAGCATGTATCTTACGATAAAATTACCTACCTGGCAATAAAACACATTGTTGTTGCCAATAAAAGAGAACCGTAAAAACGTTACAATGTTGTTCGTTTACAACGGGGACGAGGATGTGTTGGAATGATACAGAAAGGGGACGGATCAGAGATGAATCGGTGGATTCAGTCACGCGAGGCTTTCGAGCTGAAGCTAGAGCTTAAGGTATCAGCCATCCTTCAGGACCGTCCGCGCGCGGATTGCTGTAGCGTTAGTTGTTTTTATAAAAACCCCTATAAACAATATATTTTTTAAAAGCTTAATAATTCCAGATTATGGATTTGAACTAACAAAAACGATTTACTTAAATGTGTTTGGAAATTGGAACGCTTTGTGTAAAAGTACACGTCTCTATAAATCATGTTCCACTCCCGCCGGAAATAAACGGAAGAAAACAATTAACACCGTATTCGCTTCTCAACACGTTAAGCCGTGTCTCAGATTTTTGACAAGTGCGTTTGTTTTTCTTTTATTAGCAAATGAAGTTGGGGGAGGCAATTAGTCAACACTCCCTGTGGAAAAAAAGCTCTAGCTTTAAAATGAAAAGGAGTATTAAAATTCGCAGACACGGTTTTGTAGAAGAGATATATCATCACTCTGGCCAAATTTTAGCCAAATTGATGGAAAGGCTGCCGACTTGGAGTTCAAAACGTATGAGTCGATCGGCAAAATTTGCGTTCGGAGATAAAATAGAAAATACATTTTTGGCGGCATCCTACCTGGAATGAGATTACAACACCTAAATGTTTATTCTGATCGATATCAGAGAGGGATCAATTTTCTCTAACAATAGGACTTTGACAGGTAACATGTAACAGGAACAAACTTTCGCGGCAAGCAAGTGAACAGTTTAATTCTCCGTTGGAAAACTTCCACTCTTTTACACCACAAGAAGCACGGTTTAATTCTTCCTCGAGCAAAAGTTTTGCCTCTCCTTCGATCTTTTTTGTATGATCCGCCCAGGCATTTTTGTTAATCGGCGCCAGGCCAAGGAAACTAAAAAACTTTGAAGCCGCCGAATGTCCACCACCGATTGCTCGAAGGCCAAGAACTGAGGCCCGGTTTATTTCAAACGCTCTGCTCTTCTCGGAAGAATTAAAAACAGAATTTGTCTTGTGCGACGGACAGGTTTCATTCTCGCACTGTATTCTCCAGTCAATGCTTAGTCGCTACATTTTCCATGACTTGGACTCTTCCCTGGCAAAATCGACAAGATACAGACTCGTCCAGTTTCTCAAGCAGCTTTTCGCTCGATACGATAGCTCGACCGCTTATTGTTTTCCACGTTCCATCAGCAGATGGGGTCGATGAGCTTAATTGGCTTTCTTCATCTGGTTCTTCAAGCTGGATTTTGGAGCAGCTTGCACTCTCAGTAACTGCAGCATTTTTGCTTTTCTGAATATCCAACTCCTCGAGCCACTTCTCTTGCTGATAAAATGAGCCCTTATCGCTCTCCGCCAACTGTGCGGCCCATTCTTTGTCAAACTCGCTCTTCGATTTCTTTTTCGCTCTCGGTTTCGATGACGAAAACGGACACGACCTTTTCTTTTTTCTTGGCGGCATTTTTACCGAAGCAAACGCTAAATATCCACGGAGAATAATACTAAAGGCTATAAACAACCCGAAGACAATTTGCACTGTTGTGTCGAAGCACGCACTCGGTATCACGTTACTAGTTCATAAGCAAGTTAATTGATATATGACACGGGTATGACAGATCTTGTCAACGATCAATAAAGATTAACGAGAAAAAATCTTGTACCCCCGATATCTCTCGACACAAAATAATATATTCTTCTGATTTTTTTTTTTTTTAAAGAAAGCTCTCAAGCATACCTATTTGAAAACGTTGAAACCTCAAATATGGAAAAATGGCAATTTTAAGTGTAGTCTGCTACACAGCCGTTTTTAGTGTCGTCACGCAACGCTCCTCCCCACTAACGGCTGCTGAAAACCGAACTACATTCCTTTCCCGTGAATAGCCAATTAGAATTCAGCTCCCATTTTCTGGAAGGTGTTCGCGCCACCTTTGCGGTACTGTGACTCCTCCAATCACAGCTTTGCTTTTGTCGTTGCCCCATGAGTGAATGACAGAATAATCAAAATCGTCGCGTGAAAACAAGCAATTAACTGCAGTGTTGTCGTAGTCGAGTCCTATTCAAAATTTAGGAGATAAGCAGCAAAAGCAAGCAAGTCGAGCGAACTGCGATGCACAACATGGATGTGCTCATAAAGTTGCCAGGTATAGTTTCGGGAAATGGCTCGTCGATAATTTATAACACTGCTTTTTGAATCAGTACCCTTGAGAGTTTAGTCTTCACAGGAAACCAATGAGCACATCCGGTACATTAAATTCTTCATTACATATCAGTACATATGCACGTTAAATGAAGAACCAACCGATCCTGGTAGAAGTCTTCTAGGCCTATCAAACCTTTTTTTCACTTGGAACTTTCTTGACCGGTTAAAACAAACTTTTTTGCAAATTAACCTTTTCGTTGCTTGATAGCCTGTTCCAGGCGTTCAGATAGTGGGGAGCGGTGCGAAGTAAAAGGAGCGCGAAAAAATAAAAGCGAGGGAGGGGGAGAGGTGAGAGAGGGAACGCCCGTTAGATTTGTTTTAAATAGACTCATCCGCCCACTGAGACCTCATCAGCTGTAGGTGGTCTTCACTTGTCAATCAAGACTGATGTTACAGCCCCATACATTTATTATTTTTCTAAAGAATAAATCAAAATTTCTCGGATCAAAAATTAATATTATGTATACATAACCTTACTAAAAACCTAATGTAAGACTTTCAGACAATAGAGAGCGGGAGAAGTAATTTATATATTTTTACGGCTTTAAAACATGATTTCGGCGTGTACGTGACCAAAAATTATGAATCAACTGACAAACAAATATGGCTCATTTCGATAGAAAGCCGTTTCAATACAGATCGTTAACTCGAGCAATGAAAATGCCCCACAAACGAAGGGAAAATTTACTATTCGGTGATGGAGTGGACCTCGTCAATAGCGATAGCTGCAACTTGCTTTCCATGCTTTCCTTTTGAAGTACTTTTGTCCATTCCTTAGACAACCACGATTTGTGACTGCAGTTCGCCTTTGAGTGAATTTTTAAGGATCATACAATTTCACAGCTTCCACTTTTAACGGATTCATCCACATCTTCTCCCATCATTGCCGCCGCTACTCCGATTTTGTTCAAATATTCCAATTGGTCTTTCATGAAGGCAATCAACGGAGTTACCACAACAATCGTAAATGGCATTCTATCCTGCCTTCATTCCAACGCACGCTTTATTCGAGGAAAAAGCTGGAAAATAAGTCTTCTTCCACAGCCAGTCGGTGAAATTGCGAAGACATCTATCCTGCCGACTACGTGTTTTAAACAGTTCCTTTGCTCTTCGCGTTTAGCCTCCACGTTTGGAAAGTCACTCAGCGCTATGTTTGTGGCGAGTTCGAATTCTGGACGGGACATAGAGTCTGTCATCACCGCCATATCGCATTTCTCGCTGTGATCGAAGACGCTCCACTGTTGACAAAAACTGTCAAAATCAACCAATCAGAGGGTATACCAGGATCTGGTATACCGGAATGCACTTTTCTTAAAAATTCTTACAAGCGTTCCCGCACCTCTCTCCCCAGTCCCCCTCTACTTTTCATCGCTTTCTTTACTTCGCACCGCTCTCCACTATCTGAACGCTTGGAACAGGCTAGTTGCTTGAAAACACAGAGCCCGTCTAAATTCAGCGACGATTGATTGATTTGTCGAAAACTGAGAAGGGTGCTCGCTTCCTAGCGCCCTGCGGCTCACGTATTGTCAAATTTCTTGTACATGATTGGTTTGTTCGTTAGACCACAAACACAAAGGGAAAGGGATGTAGTTCGGTTTTCAGCAGCCGTTAGTGGGGAGGAGCGTTGCGTGACGACACTAAAAACGGCTGTGTAGCAGACTATTTTAAGTGTGGCTGAAACCTTAACTGCAAGTCAGCTGACGTTAAATTAGAAAAAGGAATCCATAGCAGCTTATCAGATATCGCGCTGTGAACATCTACGATAATTTTCATTGCTAACTTCAAAAAGGGGCAACCGATTTAGTTTCAGTTCACGTGCCATTCTTTCTCGCGTCAAAGTAAATCGCGCTATGCTACAACTGCATTGCGAGCCAGGATCCATAAGGATCAATTATGTAACCACTGTTCGCTTAAAGGCTGGTTTTCATTAGTAACGGAGTCGGAGTCGGAGTCGTAATCAGAAGCGTAGAGCTTATGATCTAGTGAAAACAGCGTTCCGATTCCGCTGACTAGTCCGTCCCTTACGTTCCGCTTATGATCTAGTGACAACCAGATTGTCGGAGTCGGAAGCAGAAGCAGAAGAACCAAACCAATCGCAAAGCGTGGGAACGTCCATTCTGATTGGCTTATTCTTCCACTCCCCTTCCGACTCCGACAATCTGGTTTTCACTAGATCATAAGCGGAACGTAAGCGACGGAGTCGTAAGCGGAGTCGGAAGAAAATGGAAACGCTCTGAAGGTCGGTACACACTAGGCGACAAGTTGCAGCAACATGTCGCGGCGACACGTTGCAGCGACAAATCGCTTCGTGTGTACTGGAGAATTTTTGTGAAAATCTTTGTCGCTGCAACAGAATTTGTCGCCGCAACAAGTCGCACAGATTCAGTCTGATTTGATTTTTTGCGACTTGTTGCAGCGACAAAATTCTGTTGCGGAGACAAAGATTTTCACAAAAATTCTCCAGTACACACGAAGCGATTTGTCGCTGCGACGTGTCGCCTCACCTTGTTGCTGCAACTAGTCGCCCGACCTGTACACATGGAGTGTTCTGTCGCCGCGACTTGTTGCAGCAACCTGTCGCCTAGTGTGTACCGACCTTGATTCTTCTGAGTCCACTTACGACTCTGATGAAAACCAGCCTTTACTAAGCACTTATTTAGAGTACATCTCAGTAGCGTCTAATTTCTTTCAATAAACCGTGTTACACTCTCTGTGTAGACTTAACAGGCTCACAATTGCAGACAATAGTAGCTACCGCAAAACCGTAACATCAAAGACATTCGTACTGCGTATGTTTAGACTGCAAACCTTATTGCGTGATCGCTTGGCTGAATGCATATGTTGACATACAAGTGTGTATTTCTCTTTTTGAGATTGACGGAATCAAATAAGTCTTCTGTGTATGAAATTGCGTTCAATAACTAGTAAACCCTCCGCCCATGCTTACCTCGAACCGATTATGAAACGCGAGCAGTACTTCGCGGACGAAATCTACACAAACTTGTACATCGCAATAAACTTAATGTCAGGTTCCTCGGGAAACCAGTCTCGAGTCCTGATGTTTCCCTTGACAAGCTAACTGTTTCCCTCGGAACCTGACTTTAAGTGTATATTGTCATTCATTCAAAATATTTGCCCGTTTCTGATTAACTAAAACCACACGCATAATTCACCATAACCAGCTACTGTTGACCAAATTTGGCAGGAATTTGGTCATACTGAACCGATGACGTCAAAATGACGTCAAAAGTGCAGCCTGGTTGCAGGTTATTGAACCGTTAACCGACAAAAACCCGGGGACGAGGTTCAGTTGTTTTGGTAGTGAGAAAATTGTAGTGAGAACAAAATGGCTGAACGGTCGGCGGAATATTTTACTCGATTCACGGCGAAATATTGTCTATAAACTGGCAAGAACAGAATGAAGACGGAGGACATCTGCTATTTGCAGTGTATCTGTAGACCTGAACAGTCCTTTTTCTCCTAAACTTCGCGATAAAGATGCGTTATCGATATGAACTTACATCGACCAAGGTCAGAATGTTTTAGCTTGTTTTTAAACGTCATGGGAATTATTTCGAAGGAATAATTTAGCAATTATTGAATTCGGCTTTCGTGTGATATGAAGAATTCCGCCTGCAGATCCAGGAAGGTATTATCGACGAGGTGGATAACACCCTCCGAGATCTGCAGAATTCTTCATATCGTACGAAAGCAGAATTCAATAATTACTAAATATATCGAAGGAACAAGTCTCATGAACGCTTCAACATTTCAGTTTTGTAAAACGTTACATGATCTCTAAGCCTACATCATGACTGCAGGCGTTTGCTGGCTGCGCAACATAGTTACTGCTCGCGTAACCGCAAAGCTTAGTTCTAAACCCCTCCTGCCATCTGCCTCCTTCCATCGCTCTAAACCAGTGCCTAGCCTATTGTAAGTGATAAAATCAAAGTTGGCGGCCAAGGCAGCATTACGAATATGAACAAGCAGCTTTCACTCGTCCCAAATATTGCAGTGCGTAAGGAGCTGCGCGGTGGATGGGGGAAGGGATTGTCCGAGGGCGGTCTTTGTGCTCGTTTAAAATGGATCTAATGGCATGTTATAAGAATGCTACTATTAATAGATTTTGACTAGCTAAGAACAAATTGATATTATGGCCAAAAAAGAGGCTAGACTTATTCATAGTTTCGAAGGCAAGTTCGTATCGAGATAAAGTAGCGCCTGTTCGCAGGCCAAAGGAAAATAGTTTCGTAAAGTCGGCCGTTGCGTTTACACGGCCTCTTGCGCTTTTAAGCCCATTTTACAAAAATTAATTTGAGTGGCAATATTAAAGCCGCAATTTAATGACATTTTCTAATCTTTACGCGGCAATTCCATAGGGTACATGTAATGAAAACGCTAATCAATGAAATCACTTCTATGTCCTTGGTGATTCAATGTCACGCAAAAACTACCCAAGAAATTCCCAGAAGCCAATTAATTTACCGGGGCAAAAACTGTCTGAACAGTAATCGGCTCCTAACAATAATTATTGCATCTTTTCACCTATACAATCACTACTATACCCTATTGTTCGCTATTGTGGACGAAGATGAAAACCAGTACCAGACCCTTAGTAGTAGAACTCCGATAACCCGAACTCGGATAACTCGCCAGTCCACGCTAACTCGAACTAACTAAGTCCAATTTTACCTCACCTCTGGGCCTTTTTTCTCGGTTGACCGGCTCAAATTCGGAGAACTCGAATTCCCCCCGACTCGAACTAAAATTTCAATCTTTCACTTGATCAAAAAGTCAGAAATTTACCCCGATAACTCGAATTCTTGTTCTTAACTCCATTGATACCATCCCATTAGCTCCTCCTAGGGGCCCGATTCGATTTGTCAAAATTATTGGAAAAAATATCGGACTGCCGGTCATTTAGTGTTTTGAAAATCTTGACCGGTTACCGGCCATATAGCCGCAACCTTTACTGTTCTAAGCGAGAATCACACAAGGAGCATTAGAGCTACGAGCCCCAAATTTTTGTACCATATTTATCAAAAATTGAGCATAAATGCCATCCAAAATTGTTTAAATTGGTGTTTGATTCGTGACTTGGTTGGCCAAAATGCAAGTTAATGTTGTGTTTTTATTGTCGTTTCTCAAACCTATCTTGTAGCGCAGATCGCAGTCCAACAAAGTTCCTTAAACTTGGTAGATGATATAAACAGTCTTAAACTCAAGAATTTTAAGTTTCGTTAGAAAATTTGCTCTTATCGCCAAATCAAAGTTTCAAAAGAAATTTCAGTCATTCAGTTGAAAGCGAGAATGATTGAACTTATTATACATATCAAAAATCGAAAATTATCTGGCCGCTCCTGACGCGACGCGAGCACGTTATTAGAAAAATACTAAAACTAGCTCATAATTAAGTTAGTCAACTTAAACGCGATTCTCAAAAGGAAGATAATTTCTAAATTTAGGTCATCACTGACAAAGATTCTTAGCCTCATATCCCCTTCTACTTAAAACTTCACACTTAATTTAATTCCATTTCTTCACGATTCCTTCTCTACGGCAGCCTTTCTACCCTTTAGGTATACTAGTTCTAGGTATATAAAGCGTCTGAATTTCAAGTTACTTGTGATTACAATAAGTTGTACACGAGCAAAAAAATGAATAATCAGACATATGCAAACGTTTTTTAATCAAAATCTGGTACACTCAGCACTCCATATAGCTCGATACCAGCGAGGGACATTTGAGGTGCACCTGCAGGCATTGAATCTCTTAATTGAACAATTTGAAACTGACGATGGGCTTTTAGTTCTCCTTCCACAGACCATGTCTTTGTTTTGCATGGCACCGGTTTAATTTTATCGCCTGATTTCCCATAGTATGACCATTCCCGTAACTTCCAGTTGACTTTATAATGTCTGTTCAGTAAACTCCACTCATCGTCATCATTAAGCCTTCCTTGGATCTTAAAGTTTTGTAAGAAATTCTTTGAATTACTTCCACGTTGCCTCAAAGTATAGTCAGTAAGCCGAAGCGAGTAGTACTTTCCCAAATCCAGACACCAACCCGATCGTGTGTAACTGTTGACTGGGTTGAAATATTCGAGGATATTTTCAGGGT
The DNA here is from genome assembly GCA_942486035.1 of Porites lobata. Classification (NCBI taxonomy): domain Eukaryota; kingdom Metazoa; phylum Cnidaria; class Anthozoa; order Scleractinia; family Poritidae; genus Porites; species Porites lobata. Next base: position 4,117 of record CALNXK010000855.1, on the reverse strand, counting down.
CTTCACGACCTTCCCCATCGCAGTAGGTTACTTTCACTCCGGATGATGGTACTCGAGCAGGATTCCTCCATTTGCTAACGCCGGCATTTAAACCAAGGTAGTGAATGACTCCCTCATCAAAGTCTCTCACTTGCCTGAAATGGTCTGAAATGGAAAAGCAGAGCTACCTAAATTCTCACCTGGCTGTACACTTTCTGCAACACCATTTCTTTTGAACGAATACTTTATTGTTCTTCAAAACTCCTTGACGTCATTGATTAGTGTAGACTCTGCCTACATATCGTGGTCGTATAAGGCAGAGCACACTTGTTAAACAACTGTGTTAAGATCTGTTTGGTAACCAAGTGGCCAAACACTCCTTGAATTAAATTGAAAGGACATCTTTTCGAGGCATTTGATTTTTTTGCCCGGTCTTGCAAAAGCTGTCACATATATTTTTTGCCAAATTTACCCGGACTAGATGGAGATTAAAACTGTTCCCGGTTTTTATGCGCGGCAACTTTACAGGCTGTCCCAAAAGTTCGTTCCTCTAATTACATACGCTAAATAGACTTTGGGCATTCATCCAAAAAAAGATAATCATCCCGGCCCCTTTTCACAGTAAGACTTTTGTACCTCTTTACAAATTTGAGACGAGCTGATCGTTGCTTGGCGGACTAAGAAATGCTTTTTTTGCCCGGCATCTCAGGGGCATCTAACCTTCGCTAGCTAACTGTTGTGAGGGGAGTACCATGTCAAGTTTCGTCTTTTGTGCCTAGTTTTCTTTAAAACTATTTTAGCTGCTTTATTCAGGACTTTCGGTCTTCCCCTTCGTTTCCTGTCTTCAAAACCTTCTTTTCTCGATGACCATTTTCCCGCCCAACATTTGGTTTTTTCCAGTTTTTCAGCAGTTTCTTCGACTGAAAAGCCAGTAAATCGCAGTATGCATGCTTATGCTCTCACGCGGCTGAACGTTTTTGCGTTAAAGGGGTTTATCTTTCATAATAATATTCACAACAAAAAAAAACAGGGAAGGAGTTCGCGCAATGCGGGTTACAAAGACAAAAAATCTTTGGTGGGAAATAAACTCGCGCACGCGCACCTATGGCGTGGATGTACACAAATCGAATATTAGAGTCAAAAGATGGTACAACAAGTATAAAATATTGAATTATATTTGAAAGACACAACTTTTGTTTACACGATTTGCTTACCAAGTCCAATCGTACTGCATTACAGATTTAGGGAGTAGAGGAACGAACTTTTGGGACACCCTCTAAAAGAGCAGCCGATTATTTGTACTTACATTCTTTAGTTTTTGTGAACTCGTTTCTTAGACGTGTCGAGGGTCTACTTCTTTGGCCCTGTCCCATTCCTTGCGACTGCCCTCTCGTTGAATTATCAAATAACGGCGTTTCTAAATCGCCGTTCTCCAAACTGGTTAGTGGCTCTACGTGTAATAAATATACAATGTTAACGTTATTCTTGACTTTCTATTTTGTCTTCAGTAGCCCGCGATTTTTTTACCCTTTCCCCAAACAGAGAGCCTGTTCACAGGCTAGTCTTGAGGGATAAGCAGCCGAACGAAAATATAGTCTACTCGGTATGGAATTTTTCGCGTTCCATCTTGAACAAAGTGTATCAAAGAATAGCCTAAACTATAATGAGACCCCTGGCCCTTAGTCTAATTACGCATCCCTCTAGCTTCACACTGTGAAACAATAATTGAGTAAAATTAAAATTCGGACACTTCGGTTGACCGCGTAGTTTGTGCACTTGTGATCAAACAATGTAAGATTACCTCCGGAAGTTTTACAAAGATAACTTTATACAAAATCATGGTGATTTCTTACCTCTTATGTTGTCGCCTTCGTTGACACTTAATGCAGCAGCGCCGCTCCTTTCATCATAGCCTGATCTTTCCAAATTGCTGTCCTGTAAAGTTCTCGGCCAGAACTGCAACTGTTCTTCTAAACTCTTGCACGTGGTCTTAAGCTCCTCCTTCTCTGTTTCCAATACCAGCAACCGTTCAGTTTTGACTGTTACAAGCTCTTTTTCTAATTTGTAGAGTCTACTTTTCTCTGCAAAAAACCCCGCAAATATATAGCATTAGTTTTCCTCTATGATCAAGGTTTATACTCTGATCACCCCTGGCAGAAAAAAACAGTTGCCATCATTAACCTTCTTTCAAAAGAATGCAAGCCAGATGAGGTTGCTCCTTTTCCAATCCATTCACAAACTCTGAGAAAGCATTCGGGTCTTCTACTTTTCTGAGCTTAATGAGCAAAGCCTTATTCTTATTCCGACGTGTTTGCATTGAAAGTATCTCCTCCAAGGCGTATTCATCAATAATTTTCGCTTGATACAAATAATTTGTCACAGGTTCTGGGTCTGTATCTGCCCGCAGTTTCATATGGAACTGTTGAAGAATGTCATTTTGGCGCTGTATTCTCTGCATGGCTAATAACCTTTCCATGATTTCCTTGTTAGAGCTGAAAAGCACAAAGAAATACCCATCGTTACAATTAAAAATAAAATTAAACTTGTCATGATTTCAGGTGAAACTCGGTACACTGTTTTAGGAATTCAAGGAGGATAAAATCGTAATCATAAAAAAGAGGTCCCTCTTACACGTATGCGGCTGTGTTGACGAATGTAGCAAAGCTATTTAGGCCTACTTTAGTAATCGATCAAGGTTAACAGTATATCATTTAATAAAACTAAATGGTTTTCCGGTGAGCCGTTTACGTAACAATTTTTTAAAAAAATAAAAATAAGATGCTTGGAAGACACTTAAAATACAAACAACATCATCCTAGATAGGCACTAAAGCTTTATAAAATAACTATTTTGGAACGATTAAAACTGAAACAGCCACGTCCCGCCCCAAACTTGACACGTACAATCTTAATTTCAATGAGGCCAGGCTTTTATTAAGACAGCTTCTTATATTACGGAGAATTCATCAATTGCAAATTTTCAGTCCCTCATAATCCAATGATACGTCTGATTCGATCTGGTCTGTATGTAAAGACGTTCGAATAGGTTGCTGTTCTGATAACGATACAGACACTGATAAACTATACTCAATTATAATAAACATTGTTTCGAAAGGAAATAGAATTCGGCAGTGCGGAATCACCTCACTTGTACAACGTCATACAGGAAAGATTAGAAGACCAGTAAGACAGCCATGTCACGAAAAATGAACATGCAGGGCAAAAATTGTAGACACTCTTCTTCTTTTCAACTAAAAACTTAGGATCTGCAAACGCATCAAAATGTTCGTTTCAAAACCACACCGAAGCTTTGCTACACAGCAAAAAAGGGGGGAATGATGATTCGAAAGAATCAAAGCGGAAGCTTCAAATGTGCAAGGGAACAAAGCAACTGACGTTAAGTTAACAAAAGCCGAGTACATACTAAATTTCGGCTTTAGCCATTGATCTGTGTTTCAGTGATTTTTCTTAAGGTTCAATCTACAAAAAGAAGCAATTTTCGTCAGTTTCCACCTTTGAATTTCTTGCATCAAACTAAAACTCACTGAATGCACCTCGAGCTTAGATCACAAGATCAAGACGGATCAATTAGTTCTTCATTTGCAAGCTGTTCGCTTACTAAGGCACCTAGAACGGCAAGAATTCCAACACTGTACAATATTTTAGTTCTGCTCACTTTAAAAAACAGACTCTAGTGATAGACGATGGTAGCTATCCGGCAGCTAACAACACAAAGATATTCGTATTGTGTACATATAATTAGACTGTCTACGTTATTGCGTTTTAATATGGCGTTCATTACTATTCAAAACACTTTGAGCACATTTTTGACTTTCTGACACCTTTTTCACGTCCAGGGGGTCAAATTCCCCAGTCACGTATCACGTCGTAAAATTTACGACGTAAACCTTGTACTCGCATCGTTACGTCGTAAAATATACCAACGTCTATTTTACGGCGAGAAATCTATTATCCTTCAGTGTACTTTGAAGGTCGTCCCGTCCTTATTAAAAGTCTTCAAATATATCACGACGTGATTATATTTAGCATGACACGTTACGACGTAAAAATTACGACGTAAACGAGGAGGTTCGCGTTACGACGTAAAATAAATTTTAGCTACACGTTACGTCGTGGAT
>CALNXK010000854.1:10000-39033 GCA_942486035.1 Porites lobata | reverse complement strand
GAAGAAATTAAACTTTAGATTTGGAGTCCAGGGTGTAACAAAGTCATCATCAAATGTTTGTTTGCTCAAGGGCTCTTTTATAGTACAAAAATGGCAATTACGGTTATTCGTAGGCTACTTGCGACATAGTTCTTCATTCTCTTGAACATAGGCACGTATGACGTGCATGAACTATCATGGATGCTTCAGTGTAACTGTACCACGAATGTACCCATTTAAGCCTAATTTTAGAGTGGCTTATTGTTTGAAATTGTCCGGAAATTGGGTGTTGCTGTACATGAAAATGATAAAAGTAGCAAAATGACAGCTTAAAACGCGAAAGTTGCGCAAAACTGAGTCTATCCTTATCGCTATAGAAAACTTATCCTGAAGGATTATATGCTTCTGGTTCATCACACTGCGACAGACATACAAAGATACTAATACACTATAAAACTCCGACAAATGAGAAATTTTGAGAAATGGCAGGTAGGAAGGGAGCAAGACATAAAAAATGTTTTCAACATGCTTTATTTTTACGATTTTAGGGGCGAAAGCGTTTGAGAAGTTAAAACTGTTTGAGCTGGTGATCACTTGGTGTGATCAAGGATTAACAGTATCCTTTTACTCTTTACATTCTTCCATAGCTGAAAAATGGTTTATTTTCGCAACTTGTTGTATACACTTCCGTTACGATTTGTCTACCATTTTTCTTGACTAACGGTTCAGTGCTTATTTGAGGGCGGTGCTTAGTTATCTAAACTTCTTCAGTACGAATTACACAACAGTACGCGATATTTTTCTCTATTTCTTTGTTTGTTCAAAAGCGACCACAAAAGCACAGAAAAAGTGGAATTTACAGTCAAACCTATATATAACTGTCAGCCTTGAGAAATGGGTGACGGCTATATATATATATATATATATATATAGGTTTCCTTTAAATTCAACTGGATATTGAGTTAGTTCAACGCTTGTAGGTCCCCCATTCGATTGCCATGAAAAGGTTAACTGATACGACGATTTTGCTAGCATTCATTTTTCCGTCTACTTTGGAGCACACATCTTGAATTTTATCCTTTATTTGATCGTAATCCAATTTGTGGACCGTTATAAACAGGTAAAAAATATAATCGAATTGTGCATTTTGGGAGTCTAAAGGGTGACCGCATCCGTTATAGAGAGTAGACCGTTTTAAACAGATCAACTTACAGAACATATGGGGCAATATATTCGGAGAGTTGTCCAGTAGTCGTAGTATACTGGGTGACCGCTATATACAGGGCCGCTATATGCAGGTTTGACCGTATTCTTTTTGTTTTTAACTTTAGGCTGCTCATAAGGGGTAACGCTCTCATAGTTATATTCAACCTATGGCAAGTATACTTTACTTCAACTTAATTTCGAAATTACTATTTACACCTTAACAATTTGGAAGATCGACGAAGAAAACACCACGTTGCTTGAACTAAGGAAAAAAGCGACGAGTAGAAGAGCCGTGGAAAACGAGGTATTTTGTTTTATTTCTATAAAATAGCATTTTGAATTGTTTTGATTAAGCGGTCGAAGTGACCTTTGATATTACTGATATTACATGGTTGATTCTAATAGAAGAGATTCAACAGCCGAATACCACTATTTGTTCCTTTTTGGCGAAGGTTAATTTACAGTGAATGGTTAGTTCGTCTTTCTTGCATCGAATTAATTTCGATTCAACCGATGATGGAGCTTGAAAAGTCACATATGATATTTCAAGGGTTTGAGCTATTGATGGAAGTTAATGTCTTTTTACAGAATTGCCCAGTTAAAGTAAATATTAGTTCATAACCATTAGAAAAAAAAACAGTGACGGAAAAATAATTTCAGGTATACCGAAAAATTTTTAAAAGATTTCTTTCCATTCATTTTTGCGGATTGGTCAAATTTTTGGTCAGCTACAACAGTAGATTTATCCGCTTATACCATTTGCCGCTGTTTCCAATTTTCGTTTTGGCTAATGTAAAACGTAATTCTCTGTACGATAAATTTTAAAGCCTAAAATAAATGGACTTGAGTATATTGGTCAAATATCAGCTCTTGTAGATTTATCCGCTAGAAACTTGGTAATACTGTCCGAAACTTGCTGTCCGAGCTATATTATGAGCTAATGTTTTTCAAAGCCACAATCTGGCTCAAGCGAGTAATAGCGGGAGTCTGTATTGCAGGGGATTTGGCTGTGTTAGCAGGGGTCGTAAGAAATATCGAGGTATCCGCAAGGGGAGAGTTGATTGCCACAAAAAATCTTGCGGGCTATTTTCTTCCTCACAAAGGGTATAACTTTACATTAAAAACATCTTCTATACCATAACTTGCTTCAAAAGAGGGTTTGTTTTACATTTTTTTCTAGGCATGCCCAGGAAGTAAAGGCAAACATGGAAAACCCGAACAAACTTCCATAACAAATTGGTTGTACAGTAATTACCTTGGAGAAAAAGCCTTTAAACGCGGTGATTTTAAAATAGCCCGGGATTACTTCGAGATGACTTTGAATGAAGCCAGAGAGATCAGGAATAAAAACGCAGAAAGAGTTAGCCTTGGCAACCTTGGCCTCGCCTATCACTATCTGAGTGATTTCAAAAAAGCAATCAAGTTTTATCAGCTGGCTCTAAAAATCGCAAAAGATACTGGAAACAAAGATCAAGAAGGAACTACATATAACAACCTTGGCAGTGCCTATCAGTCTCTCAGTGAGTTCAAAAAAGCAATCGAGTTTTATCAGCTGACTCTAAAAATCGCAAAAGATACTGGAGACAAAGATGGAGAAGGAACTATATATAACAACCTTGGCAGTGCCTATCAGTCTCTCAGTGAGTTCAAAAAAGCAATCGAGTTTCATCGGCTGGCTCTAAAAATCGCAAAAGATTCTGGAAACAAAGATAAAGAAGGAACTACATATAACAACCTTGGCAGTGCTTATCAGTCTCTCAGTGAGTTCAAAAAAGCAATCGAGTTTTATCAGCTGGCTCTAAAAATCGCAAAAGATACTGGAAACAAAGATCAAGAAGGAACTATATATAACAACCTTGGCAGTGCCTATCAGTCTCTCAGTGAGTTCAAAAAAGCAATCGAGTTTCTTCAGCTGGCTCTAAAAATCGCAAAAGATACTGGAAACAAAGATAAAGAAGGAACTACATATAACAACCTTGGCAGTGCCTATCGGTCTCTCAGTGAGTTCAAAAAAGCAATCGAGTTTTGTCAGCTGGCTCTAAAAATCGCAAAAGATACTGGAAACAAAGATCAAGAAGGAACTATATATAACAACCTTGGCCTTGCCTATAAGTCTCTCAGTGAGTTCAAAAAAGCAATCGAGTTTTATCAGCTGACTCTAAAAATCGCAAAAGATACTGGAAACAAAGATCAAGAAGGAACTATATATAACAACCTTGGCCGTGCCTATCAGTCTCTCAGTGAGTTCAAAAAAGCAATCGAGTTTTATCAGCTGGCTCTAAAAATCGCAAAAGATACTGGAAACAAAGATGCAGAAGGAACTATATATAACAACCTTGGCAGTGCCTATCAGTCTCTCAGTGAGTTCAAAAAAGCAATCGAGTTTCATCGGCTGGCTCTAAAAATCGCAAAAGATACTGGAAACAAAGATGCAGAAGGAACTACATATAACAACCTTGGCCGTGCCTATCAGTCTCTCAGTGAGTTCAAAAAAGCAATCGAGTTTTATCAGCTGGCTCTAAAAATCGCAAAAGATACTGGAAACAAAGATGCAGAAGGAACTACATATAACAACCTTGGCAGTGCCTATCAGTCTCTCAGTGAGTTCAAAAAAGCAATCGAGTTTCTTCAGCTGGCTCTAAAAATCGCAAAAGATACTGGAAACAAAGATAAAGAAGGAACTACATATAACAACCTTGGCCGTGCCTATCAGTCTCTCAGTGAGTTCAAAAAAGCAATCGAGTTTTATCAGCTGGCTCTAAAAATCGCAAAAGATACTGGAAACAAAGATCAAGAAGGAACTATATATAACAACCTTGGCAGTGCCTATCAGTCTCTCAGTGAGTTCAAAAAAGCAATCGAGTTTTATCAGCTGGCTCTAAAAATCGCAAAAGATACTGGAAACAAAGATCAAGAAGGAGCTACATATAACAACCTTGGCCTTGCCTATCAGTCTCTCAGTGAGTTCAAAAAAGCAATCGAGTTTTATCAGCTGGCTCTAAAAATCAAAAAAGATATTGGAAACAAAGATGGAGAAGGAAGTACTTATAGCAGCCTTGGCGTCGCCTATAATTCTCTTAGTGATTTCCAAAAAGCAATGGAGTTTAATCAGCTGGCTCTAAGAATCGCAAAAGATACTGAAAACAAATATCAAGAGGCAGCTGTATATAACAACCTTGGCGTCGTCAATCAGTCTCTCGGTGATTTTAATAAAGCGATCGAGCTTTATGAGCTGAGTCTAAGAATCACAAAAGATACTGGGATGAAAAATGGAGAAGGAACTACATATATAAACCTCGGCGATGTCTATAAGCGTCTTGGTAATTCCAAAAGAGCAATGGAATTTTATCAGCTAGGCACAAGTATAGCAAAGGAGACTGGAAACAAAGATGTTGAACAACGTGGATATGATAGACTTGCTCAAGTTCTTTGGTGTCTTGACGAGTACTCTAAAGCCGAGGAGTGTTTTAAATCCTGTATTGAACTGGTAGAGGAAATGAGAGTCCTTCTTGAAGGAAACGACGAGTGGAAAATCAGCTTTCGGAATGAACGTGATTGCGTCAGTCGTTTAGTGAGACTACAGTTACAACAACGCACTGAACGTAAGACACTCGAGGCGCTTTTAACAGCTGAGAGGGGACGAGCAGAAGCTCTTATGGACCTCTTGGAATCGCAATATGGTGTCAGGAAATCGATTCGTTCACAGCCGAAACAGCAGATGGAACTTATCATTTCAAACCATATTTCGTCACCCACGTTATTTCTAATGAATGATACCCAGTCAGTGAATATCTGGATGCTGTTAAAGTGGGGAAAGCTTTGTGACTTTGTGCAACAGGAAGTTAGCAGTGATGACTTGACATCAATGACTTACCAAACATACAAACAGATTGGTGTGAACAAAAGCCTGTGGAAAAAGATTCGCCCCCAGCTGCAGAGAGAGATCGAAGACCAGGGTGGTGCTTTAAAAGTATTATACGACATATTCATCGCTCCAATTTCACACTCGATAGGTGACGAACTCGTCATTGTCCCTGACGGTTCATCGTTCTTGATTCCTTATGCTGCCCTCGTGGACCAAAACTCCATGTATTTAAATGAAACGCGTAGAATTAGATTGATTCCATCACTGACAAGCTTATGGCTGCTGGCAGAATGTCCGGAGGACCGCCATAGTTCATCCGAGGCTCTACTTGTTGGCAACCCGTGGGTGGAAACTGTACGTATCAAAGGCTGCAAACCGTTTCCGCAGCTTCCAGGTGCTGAGGAAGAGGTAAAAATGATTGGGCAAATTCTAAACATCGAGCCTCTCACCGGAAAGAACGCCACAAAAGATCGGGTTTTAAGCGGGCTCAACTCAGTTTCGTTAGTGCACATAGCAGCTCATGGTCGTACAGAAACCGGAGAAATCATTTTGTCTCCTAATTTTTCTAGTAGTGGCAAAAGACCTAAAGAGAAAGACTTTCTTTTGACGATGGCAGATGTGTTAGATGCAAAAGTGCGCGCCAAGGTTGTTGTCTTAAGCTGCTGCAACAGTGGGCGAGGAAATATCAAAGTCGAAGGAGTGGTTGGTATTGCACGTGCCTTTTTAGGAGCCGGTGCGCGTTCTGTTATTGCCACACTGTGGGCGATTGATGATGAAGCCACTCTTGCGTTTATGAAACCTTTTTACGAACATTTAGTAGCAGGGCAAAGTGCAAGTAAGTCCCTTCATCAGGCCATGAAATGGATGAGGGAGTCGGAAAAATTCAATGCCGTGAAGCACTGGGCTCCATTCGTGCTGATCGGTGATGACGTGACATTGAATTTCGGTCAATGAAAGGTGAGATCCTCTCTGTAAGATAAGATAGAAAAATAATCACATGTTCGTAGACTGGAGAAATGAAAGGGCTTTTATCTTTGGCTCCGCTCTTAGATTTCTTGCACCTGATTGTTTGGAGACCGGGAAGCCTTTCACTTTCGGCAATGAGTACGATTGAGAAACAAACAACACGACAGAAAAGTAGTCATTTAATCCGCAGATCAACAGAATAAGAATAATACTTTGTACAACTGGTGTAATAAACAACAAAATGGCAAACGAAGATGTAGCTTCATTTGAATTTTCACACCTGAGTCTTTCATTCATAGATTAAAAGAGAATCAAGAAAATATAAAAAATACAGTTAGTAAATCAAGCTTAAGAGATTTCATCTTAAGCCGTTAACTTTTCAGAGTCTATCACCATTACTGTGTTCACTTGTTTTCGACCACTAATAAGCATTTCTTTTCATGTTCAGTTAAAGAATTATTCACGGTATAAAAATTAATGCACCCGCAGGAAGAAAGAGTATTGTGAACAGGGCAAATTCCCGCCTCCTGTGGGGTACTCCTCTAAGAAAATTTGGTAAACTGTTTTTTCCTTCTGAGACTTAAACCGCTTCTCTCAAAAGTCAAATCGGAATAAAAACATACCCAATTCCAGGCCTTTCTTCCAGGGAGCACAAATTTTAGGCTCAACTGATTTCGGGCCCAGAGTCTATACCCAATTTCAGGTCAAAAAAATCCATTTTGCTTGGGCCATCCATACTGTAAATCCTCTGTTAAGCCCCCCCTCTCTCAAATAAGTTCCCCCCTCTAATAAGCCCCCCCTTCTTTTTTAAGCCCCTCTTCCCCTTCCCCCCCTCCCCTTATTATTCTTCACTAATTTATGATATAATATATTTATCAATCACAACTGTAACACTTCATGTGGACTGGTCCACGATAGTTTTTTTCACCAGCTGGACTTTCAGATTTGTTTTTGATCCTCGGCTGCATGACATACAACCATTGTACTTGAGCTTTTCCACTTTGCAGTTCTAGTTCTTTATGGGGAACTGATACCATCGTCCTTACTAAATTATGTTGGCCCCCCTCCCTCAAATTTGTTTGAAATAAATACCCCCCCCCCCGGGGGGGGCTTAATAGAGGGTTTACGGTAACTATAGAGCTTATTTAAGGGATTAAGCGGGCACCCTACCTTAACAAAGTAGAGGAGACTAACGTGGTTGTTGCTGTCTTGAATCCATTGCAGGCCAACGAAAGAAATAGATGGAGTTCCTGATGTACCTTTGGAATCGTCTTCACCATACTGAATCCCCACTGCGTCGCTTTCCTGCGACAGGATTAAGTGCTATCATCTTTCACTCCAGTTTAACTGGTTGCTATCCATAGCAACAGACGACAGGGAACAGTTTCAATGCAAATATCGTCTCAAATAACAAAACTGGACCATTATTTCTGGAACTTTTTGAAGACGCAAACACGCCTTTAAGCTTTCAAAAAGCAGGATAGCAGATGCGTGACATAAGCCCCTTTAACAACGCGCTGTACAACCAATCGTTCTAGAACGGACCATATGATGAGTTGTGATCAAGTGAACTTTCCCAGCTAGAATAGGTATTAAATAATTGAGTTTCAGTTTTATGAGAGCTCACAGATTTCATTTGTTATTGCTTTTAACGTGTAAAGCGAAAAATCAGTTTAGAAATGAGATGCTCATCTTAGTATTTTGGGTCGGCCAAGTTTGGTAGGACGTTTAGATTAAAAAATATGCAGTTATCCTACTACGCGAAAGTTAGCCACAATACTCATGAGATCTCTCAAGATACCCCAATCTGGGATAAATATAGTGTAAAGTATACTCAATTAAATATTCAATTTGGACTTGCCCATAAGTTGTTTTTAATTAGTATTTACCAAATCAGTCGGATAAAAATGAGAAAAAGTACCCTTTTGTAAATTAAAAACGTCACTTAGTGGGAACTTTATTTCCAATTTACGAACACTTCAGGGATTTTGTCAAGTGCATTTTTACGATTTTGTTGCAAATTCAGCATGAAAATAATTTTCTACCTACCAGAAATCACCGCCAAAAATGAAATTTTGGCCATTTGTCAGTTTTCAGTTAAATTTAAGGGTTTTTTTGAGTTGTCAGTTAAATGATTATTAATGATTAACTATGAAACTTATTTGTATTTTGTTGATGCGAAATTTAGCTTTAAAGACACATATAATGTAATTAAAATTGATGATTAAATCCAAAACTGATGCAATAGTACCTTAATTTTTATCAGTTTTGCTATTGTTAGCATTTCAAGTGGCCCTCCATTTCTCAAGTCTTATGTTACTCCCCTCCACTCCAACGTTTTTGCTGGCCCAGAGTCCAACGTTTCCAACCATTATTCCAATCAAAATTTATACCTTCAGAATATATTATTGGGACGTAGATCGAAAGAAAGACAGCATCTGAATCATCTCGGAAAAGACTTGCAATTGCTTTTGTAACGCCCTCATTAGCAGCCATCGTATGCTAGCGCGGTCTCAGAGGAGCGTAAATTTGAGATCATAGGTCATTTTTACCACAGATGGTAACATGACAAGGTTATTACAGTAAATCATTAACGAAATATGACACTTAAATGTCTTGCTGCTAAGATTACCCCAAAAGACGCACATTTGATCACATTGTCTGACGAAAAGAGTGGAACAATGCTATTTAAGGCTTTAAAACGGTTTTTTTAGAAAATAAGGGACAATCAGGTCCTTCGTCAGTTGTCAGTAAAACCCAATGAAATGTCAGTTGTCAGTTAAAATTTTGGCCATTTGTCAGTTGTCACAACCCCATCCAGACCCTCTTAATACCACTAGCAAGGCGCACTGAAAACAAAACGCTTGACCGTCACTTGTCTTTTAACCAAATGTGGTAATCGAGCAAGATGGCCCGTTCAGTCTTAAAGAATTTCTTGAACACTCAGTCCACCGCAAGTAGATTTTATAAAGGGACTGAAATTTGAAAACTTCCTCCCTCTAGTCTCAAAATCTTTAAAACGGTTGTGCTTTGGTTCTTCCTTGCAAATTCCGAATTGACTACTGATATACAAAAATTTAGTAAAGTGCGTTCGATGCACTTATTTCGGAAGCAGGACGCAAAGAACGATTCCATTAACACTCCTGCATCAGAAATATCCTAATTTGTGAAGTTTAAAAGAAGTTTATATACAACTCTTAATCCAAAACGGGCATCAGTACTAGAGAGTTCAAATATGGACAAAACGAAATACATGCATGATAAGTATACTCAGTGGAAAACGCCTGATAAATTAAATGCATTTAATAGAATTTTACTATGTAACTTTCCCAGTCCGACACCTTAATTGCGGGCGACAAGAGGAGCCCGCAATCTTAATCTCCAGGCTGTTATTAAGCATGCGTGGCATGTCCGTAGCCAGGATTCGTTTGGACTTCCACTAAGAATGAATGGAAAGCACAGAACGCAATTTGATCACTCGTGATTGGACCTTCTATCACTGGTGATCTGATCAGGGCGTGTGTTTTGACCGACTATCACGTGAAACTTGCCCAAAGAAAAGCGTCGGAGCAAAAGGGTAATTAATTTCGACCTTCAATCGTTGTCACCCGCACTTTGCAACCTTTTGTTATCACTAGTTGATTGTCATTCAAATACAGTAAAATATAAAATGAACGTTTAATGATGAAGCTCTCTCCCTTCCTTCATTCCTAGTATTCGAACAGAATGTAATCACGAAAGTCTAATCAAACGACTGAACCCGCGATAGCTATCGAATAAAAACACTTTAGAAAAGGACTGTGCAGTATACTGAAAAACCAGTATTTTAGGTAATTAAGTAAAGAAATTAACAAATTTGAGAGTAAAACTCGTGGAAAGTCATGCAGCGATCCGTTGAAATCAATATAAAAAATATTGTTCTTTCGGTATACTTAAAAACAATAAATAAGCGCCGATATTGATTTCTATTACGTATTTATTCTTTTTAAAAATGTTTAAGGAAATTCAAATAAATTTCAGCTTAACAAATTTAATCCTTTGAAATGTTGCATTAGGGACCGTTCATTTTTTACGAGATAGGGGAGGCTGGTGGAATTATTTTTTCTCATGCCCCCCCCGCCCCCCAAAGACGGTCATTTTTGGGGGGTGACCCCCCTCCTTTCAAAAGAGACATTAGAGAGCTTAAGCAACGACGACGCGGACGGCAACGAGAACGTCAAAAAAAGCAATAGGTTTGATTAGCAAAACAACAACTTTGCACGTGCATCACGCTTTGTTTGTACATTTCTTTGCCGTCGTTGCCCGACTACAACGTGAAAGTGCCTGAATTCACGTTTTGTCGAGGAAGGGAACACAAAACAACAACTTTCTTTTCTTTTCCTGAACTTTTATAGAGTTGTTTAGAATTCAACTCCAAAAACATTTGCCAACATTTGACGCAGTAAACGAGATGGAATAAGCGCGATAAAGTTTGAAGCGGTGCGAATTCACTTTTTAAGTGACGTTTTTGTAGCCGTCGCCGTCGTTGTTGCTTAAGCTCCCTATTATCGTAATTAAACCTCACATGCATATATTTTGCAGTGTACAATATGATTTGTATTTTCTCTTCAATGTAAAGCTGTTGACAACTCATTCTACATATGTAGCAGCCACTTCTGTTAACTCAAAAAATAAATTCTGTCCATTCTAAGGTACTTCTTCACTATTTTTCAAAGTCAAAAAGTCAATTTCCGATCTTCCGTTTATGGATCTTCCAAAGCGTGTCGTTGCTGGCCTCTCAACGTCTTCCTCGTCATCGATAAAGGCAAGGATGACATCTTCACCCCCAGAGTTGATGGAATTAAAAACTTGCAAGAGGTGACAGGTGACAGTCACCTGCGTAAAACCTTTGAAAACCTTTTACATATTGCTCCATTGAGGAGAAATCTTTCAGGGATCTTACAGTTTGAAATTTAAACGATAGCTTCTGTATAGTGGACCAAGATACGGCTCGGTACAGTTTATGTTCAGCAAGGGAAAATTGTGTTAGTTGAGCAGAACCTTTAAAGTGGATATTGATACTTGTATTAATATAAATCTAGACCACCGTCCGACGTTCGCACGGGGGGCCTGGCGGGTCTTTTTGGTCATAGGGAAAAGTACACCAGTTTAGTTAAAATTACTACAACCCAGCAGTAGTCACAAGATTTTTAGTAACCAATCATTATGCGACAAGTCTAGAGTGTGGCAATTCTTAGAGCTGGGACAACTAGGGCTATGTGCATTTTAGTCTTTGCAAGCAGGCAAGCACTTCTATCTAGCAAGTTTCTTTTAGCTTTTCAAGTAATTTTCTTTTGATCATGGCAACTGCTTCAGACCTCAAGGCAGATCGCAAAGTCGTTAAATGTCCAGGGTGTAAAACGCCTAACGAAGATCACCATTGGGGTATTCCCTCAAAGTTTTGCGAGGGTCTCGAGAAATACTCGCCTAAAAAGGAAATGGAAACTTCACCTACGAGCGAAACAGTATTCTCCGCCTTGGCAGCTGAGTTAGAGTCCTTAGAACTGGAAGAAGAAGAATTGCGGCGCCAGGAGGAAGAGTCAAAATTGCGGAAACGGATAGCGGATAAGCGAAAGCTCATTGAGAGGCTCCGAAAATCTGGCTCCGGAGATGCTGCTGGTGAGGACAACACCCCCCGCTTGACAATCAAGGATCTCCCGAATGTGGATTTCAGCGATGCTGAGGGCAGAACCCCTCTTGACGAATTTTTGGCTGGTTGGGAAGATCAGCCCCAATTCCGACCCACGGACTCGATTTGGCAGCGTGCTGGAGCGTGTGAAGGCGGCCGCATGCAGTCATCTCACCAGCCGTCGAGTACGGAAATGTTCCTCAAACCTATGAAGACAGCGAAGGGTGAGAAACCATTGCTAATAATAGACTTTGTAAATAGCATTGTCCCCCAAGAACAGGAAGAGACCTTGGGCAACCAAGGAAGTGCTAAAATTGTGGTGACTTATGGGCCAAAAAAGCCAAAATTAGAGTCCATTTCTATCCCACAGTGGGTGGTTGCGAACACTCGTATTTTTTATACCTTGCTCTCAGAGGGCAAATTATCTACTCAATCGGCTATTCAGGATTATCTAGCCTACACGGTCAAAATAATGGAATTGATAGCTAGGTACGATTGGAAGTCCATTCTCATGTACGATAATGAGTTTAGGAAATTGCAGGCTATCTATAAGTTTTCATGGAGTTTTGACTCCACACATTTGCATACGGTTTTACTTCAGCCCATTTATAAACCTAACCCACCCACTGCCACTACTAAACCATCTGCTTCTAATACCAACCAGCGCAACGCCTTTACCAGCTTTACGCCAGGTGGTAGGGTTATCTGCCGCAATTTTAATGGGCCCAGGGGTTGTACACTCCCAAATTGTAATTTTGCCCATGTCTGTAATCGTAAGATTGCAGGGAAGGCTTGTGCCATGTCTCACCCCGGGTTCTCTCACAAAGTTGCCGACCCTCCAAGCGCGCAAACACCGCAATGACTACCCCTACGTAAATTAAGTAATAGTCCCCTTAACCGCAATCTGTGGCTGTTAGAATTAAAGTATGAAGAGGATAACGCTTTCCTCAGCGACGGCATATGCAATGGCTTTAAACTGGTTGAACCAGGCACTCGCTTTTCTGATGTTGACATGGATAATTATAAATCTGCGACTAATCCTGTCAACAGACCCATGGTGGAACAAAGTATTCGTCAAGAAATAGCATTAGGCAATTATGTAGTCTTGCCTACTAAGCCGCGCATCGTAAGTGCTTTAGGAGCTATTCCTAAACGCAATTCCCCTGAAATTCGCCTCATCCATGATTGCTCTCGTCCGCACGGACAGGCTGTAAACGACTACATCACTACTAATTCGTTTAAATTTCAAACTCTTGACGACGCTACTACATTACTGCAGCCAAACTATTATATGGCATGCATACCGCTCTGTTCCCATTCACCCCGACAATTATAAAGCAACCGGGCGCAAGTGGCAATTTCTTGGTGATCATAGCTATACTTATTTTTACGATACTCGCCTGCCTTTCGGAGCCAAAAGCTCACCGGAAATCTTTCATCGCATAACGCAATCGGTCCGCCGTATGATGGCCAGACGAGGGTTCCCTAACATCATCGTTTACCTTGACGATTTCTTAGTGATTGGCGCCACACGGGAAGAATGCCAGCTTGCATACGACACGCTTTTTCAACTGTTGATCGACCTCGGTTTTACCCTCAGTGAGCATAACCTGGTGCCGCCTACTCAGCGCTTAACCTTTTTAGGTGTTGGAACTCGACACCATGGCTGGCACTATGACCTTACCGGCGGATAAACTGGCAGAGTTACACACCGTCGTCCTCGAATTTCAAAACAAACAACGTGCGAGCAAAAAACAGCTGCAACGGTTAGCCGGCAAATTAAATTGGGCATGTCGTGTCGTTTCTGCTACGCAGGCTAATGGGCGCCGTACTTTTCTCCGCCGTATTCTTGACACCATGAATGCGTTGAGCCCTTCTGGTTTTCGCAGCGATATCGCCTGGTGGGTGAATTTTCTACGCATCTTTAATGGCACTAGGATGTTTCTAGATCACTTGGCGACAGTCGACGTGTCCACTGATGCATGTCCCGTTGCAGCGGGTGGCTATTTCAGAGGTGATTGGTTCTATCATCATTTCTCGCTGGACTCTCCAGAATGGCAGAAACGTCACATAAACCACAAGGAGACCCTGGCAATTGTACTCGCCGCACAACGCTGGGGTCCATTGTGGTCCCATCAACGCGTGGTTATCCATAGCGACAATCAAGCTGCTGTGCAGATAATCAACAAAGGAATCACCGCCAGTCCTGTTGTCATGAACGCCTTGCGCAGGCTATTTTGGCTTTCGGCTCTTTACAATTTTCACATCACTGCAGTTTATTTGGCAGGCACTGGCAACGCCCTCGCAGATTCTATCTCGCGCATGCATGAGACATAACTTTTACGCCTTTCTTTGTAGTAAATTTTCTACCGTTTCTGCTAACTCAGTCCCATTGGCTGCGCATATGTCTGTTTACAGCGTTAACTACCTTTTCTTTCAGGTCCACGGGATCCTACCCTAGCAGCACAGCTCACAGAGGAAGTTCAGTACTATCGTTCCCAGCTTTTCGCCACGTCTACCAAAGCGACCTACAAAACCCACCGCAACACCTACTTTCGCTTCTGCAATCACATGGGCTACACACCTGTTCCTGTGCAAACACCACATCTTCTTCAATATGCCGCCTTTTTGGCTCGTTCGCTAAAACCACAATCTCTTCGTGGCTACCTGAACATTATTGGTATTTTACATAAGGAGTTTGGCTTCCCCAACCCTTTGATCGACAACTGGCCTCTAAAATCTTTGCTCACTGGAATTAAGCGCGCCGTAGGTGCCCCGCCTAATCAAAAACTACCTATTACTGAGGCTATACTTTTGCGTCTCCATTCTACGTTAAATTTTACCCTCAGCTTCGATGCTTCATTTTGGGCGATCTGTTTAGTCGCATTTTTTGGCATGTTTCGTAAGGCGCACCCTGTTACCTATTTCCTCGGGCAAGTTTGATTCTAGCAAGCAGCTTACCAAAGCCGACTTTCGGGTTTTTCCCTGGGGTACACTCATCACTATTCGCTGGAGCAAAACTATTCAATTTCGGGAACGGGTGGTGGAAATACCCTTACCATGTATTCCCCGCAGCAGGTTATGCCCGACCACCGCCATTATTCATGCCTTTAGCTTCACCCCTTCTACCCCAGACAGCCAAGCCTTCAACTGGGTCCCAACCCCTTCATCCGACCCACAGATTTTTACCTATGCATTATTTCTACGTAAGCTAAGGGACCACCTTTCCCTTATTGGTGTCGATCCTAAGTTACATGCGGGTCACTCTTTTCGTCGCGTGGGGGTGTCTTTTGCTTATCAGTCTGGCGTTCCGATAGAACTTATTAAAGCTTTAGGCGACTGGCGCTCGGATACCATCCTCATCTATCTAACCATGCCTCTTACTATCAGACTCAAAACAGCTTACATGCTTTGTAAATCCATTTTGTCTCACTCCACCTAATCTTAAAATGTACAGCAGACAATTTATTCAGTTGGCGCGTATTCCAGTTGAATTTGTAGCCCGTTTATGAGATTTTTCTACTCAAAAATATAATAATTTTTCCATAGCTGCTGTAATCTTAGGGTATCTGCTTTTAATATTTCCGTAAAGTTTAGGTTTACGCGATCTCAGAGAACAATATTCAGCTGACAGCACGTAGACCAGCACGTAGTCTTTAAATATATCCACATCTGACTCTGGTTTTGTGTATTTATCACGTCTTTAGTAGAAGCGTGATTTAAATACATTATGATGCTGTGTCCTTTGAATGTCGCTTTGAAACTCAATCGCTTTGTAAATGTGACTAGTAGTTTTAATACCAGAGGAGAGTATTTTAAAGCTCGATATTTTTCAATACCATTAGCATGTTGTTTTTTTACCAATCAGTTGACTGGCTTCTTTGTGCCACCACATGATGTTTGCAGTTAAATATAAGTTTACAAGCAAGACCGGCGGTTTCGAATCTTACTATTCTCATCAGTTGCTATGTGGTGGGATGGTTTTGGGTGAATTCTGAACCATTCCGTATTGCTTGATTTGGTAACCGTTTATGATCCTCCCTGGTTTGTTTGGAGGATCTAAAATGATGCGGTTTGATTGGTTCCTTGCAAAAAAACAATCAAAATGAGAAAGAATGGCGAAAGCGACCAGTCTTTCAAGAATAGGTTCACTGCCGAAAGATCGCGGCAATTTGATCTTTTGCAATCGAAAGAGGTTGCCGACCAAAATGCAGACGGCTGCTCGAAAAGAGCATGTGAATTTCTCAAGCCAGGATATCAGCTTAAGCCCAGTGATGGCAGGAGATTGAACTCTTCGATTAAAGAGCACCAAAGTATGCTTGGGAAACTGAAAAGCGTAGTGAAAGCCTTGAAAGAACATGATTCTACGCTTTTCCAGTCTAATGGACTTATCTTGAAGCAAGGAGAAGAATTTGCTCACTACTTCAATGTAAAGCAGATCAAGTGCGTCGAGAGGCTAAGGTGCAAAAGGTAACGCGGGATACAGAGACACTAGAAGAAAGTAAAGACAGTTTTCGTAGCATTTTCAAGGGCCTACATAGAGACATCAGCAAGGGAAGAAGAAAAAAAGAAAACCGTCGAAAATCGAATGCAAAAAAAAAGAAAAGGTTTGAAAACAATCTTCAATGAGTGTATAGTATTTGTGTCGGAAACCCGCTTAATAATGATCTTCCGAAATGTCTTCTGTATCCTCCTTGCCTTGCCGTCCCTGAAGGGTGCATCGACGTTGAGAAAGTTTCCGAATTGCTTTTTGATCGAGAAACGGCATACATTGCACAGCTCTTGCAAGGAAACCATTTCAGCAACGCCGCAGGAAGCAGAATTATCACAGACCTCAAGTCGGAGGTTAGAGATAACGTGTACTGCTTCATGTACCCTGAAGAGTATGCTATGACTGAAAACGACGAAAGCGACTCTAGCAGCAGCACGAGCGATGAGGAAGAGCTTGGCAATGATGACGGAGAGGAACATGAGCAGAGAGACGTTGCACAGCACTAACCTGATAAAGAATCTTTTAATGATAGTTTCCTAGCTTTGAGAATTGTTGTCGTGGAACTGAACGCTGTAATGTAAACGCAGAACAAAAGTTTTTGATACATTTATATACCTTTTGCTTGTTTCTGTATATGTAGTTTTATTTAGTAATAAAACATCTTGTCAACTCTACATGAACTAAAATATTTCGCGTGACCCCCCTTCCGTCCATTTTTTTGTTTGGGGATGCCCCCTTTTAAGTCGTTTTTTTTTTTTGGGTGACCCCCCCAATCCCACCAGCCCCCACTACCTCGTAAAAAATTAGCGGTCCCTTATTAACTTGCGGTGTGCTTAAGAAGGGCAGGGTTTTTCAGTAATGCCACAGAAAGCAAAGCCTTTGCATATCTGTGTTCAATAAAAAAGACAGCAAACGCTTGCATTTGTTTTGTCTTTTGAGATCAAGGACTTTTTTCATTATCTTTGCTGCAATGTTTTCTAAGTTATTTTTGGAGAGATTTATACAGGAGACGAAAGAAGTCTATTTAGAGCAAAAAAAAACAAACAAACAAAAAAAAAAAAAAATGCCAACACGATTTCCAATATTTTTCCAAGTAAACCTTTCGGTTAAATAGTTCTTAACGAAATAAAATTAACGAGAGGTTTGTTTAGGCTCATTTTCAGCAGCAAAAGTGTTTCCAGTGCGCACCTTGCTACTGTTTTGTCAAAAGTATGTTATATACCCCTTTATATCTAGCCGATAGTTTCTTTCTGATTCGATAAGTTAAGGAAAAACTCTGAATACAGTTCCGTCAAAGTTCGTGTTTCTGGTACTCTGCTATTGGAGCCAAGACCGAAAAATGGCAGGTTAGGCTTGCTCTTGTTCAGAGACTAAGCAACTGCGGAAGATGGTTTTTCATACGCTCCATGCACCAGAGCAAGACTGAATTAAACTATTTAGATTCAGCACGAAATTTTGGTGGCCTAGATTTGTAGTCTAGTATGTACTTTATTAGTAAATCTGATTGCAATAGCTGGACAGTGGAAGAAAGAAGAGAAACCTCAGGGAATTTTTTTTGTTCTTATAAGGAAAAATAAAGATAAATATCAAAATGTTCCTTTAATGCTGACACTGATATGAGATGCCCGGCTGATCACATGATGATAAGCCGTCGTTCATTTCTGTTTACGTTTGAACATGTAAACATTCCAATGAAAGAACTGTTCTCCTTTAAACGTGCATCTTCTTTTGTTCATAGCCAAAACTATAAGAAAAATTACAAAAATATAAACGAGAATTGAATGAAGTCTGAAATAATCTACTTTTGCTTTAAATGGGAACGTTAAATATTCAGAATCCACCTTAAAAATCGCCAAAATGTGAGGATGTTTTGAAAATCCTTTTGTAAACGATACTAGTTTAGTTCCCAGACCTCTCCCGTCTTTGCACATGCGCAGACGTTATTCAGCTTTGTCATGAAATACTAGAAAACAAGTGTTTGAACGCGACGACAATGGCCACTCCATTTCTTACGCAATTTCCTCCAAGAAAAACGCGGGTTGCACAAATGTATCGCACGATTTCCCGCCAAGAAAATATAACAGACACCTCCCCAGACGGGCTGACACCTGATTCCCCTTCCCTTCCCTCGCCTCCCAAAGAGTGTACGGGCTGGCGTACGCTGACGTCACAACCAAAATCTCCCGGATGGATGGTTTACCAAATTTTCTTAGCTATGGGGCTCCGCTCGCGCGCGCGAGGGCGCCAGGAGCTGCGGTATAACTTTCCCAGTCCACACGTTAATAGCTCACTTCGGAAAAGAGTGATAGCCTGGGGCCCAAACTAAGCGCGGGCATTTATGGGATTATTTGGGGACCCAAATGTAAATGAAACATGGCGGAAAACGAAGTGGAATGTTTCAACAGAGTTAAAACAGCGCAAAATAGCAAAACGGAAGGTGGAATTGGAAAAAAAAAATCACGAAAATGTGTAGCTGAAGGAAGAAGATGTGACTGGGGCAATTTCAAGAAAAATCAGAAGAATGCACCGTGAAACAGCTCCAGGGATGGCTTCTTTGCCGTGGAGCCAAAACAACCGGAAAGAAAACGCAGCTCGGACAAAGGTAAGTACGCGCGGACTGGGAAGTTTCTGAGGTTATTTGTGCACAAAAAACACATGTCAACAACTTGCATGTCTCGTCATAATTCAAGGTAGCTGCTCGACATGTTCCCCCAAACTATCCCAAAAATGAGCGTGCGCTTAGTTTGGGTTCCAGGCTATCACTCTTTTAAGAAGTGCGCTATTGTGAGCGACAAGAGGAGCCAGCAATCGTAATCTCCAGGTTGTTGTTACGCATGCGTTGCCAGCAATCGTAATCTCCAGGTTGTTGTTACGCATGCGTAGCCAGCATTCTTTTGGACTTCCACTAAGAACGAATGGAATGCACAGAACGCAATTTGATCACTCGTGATTGGACCGCTCGTGTCTTTGGTATAGGACGTGTCGGCCTATGGTCGAAGATGCTCCTCGCTGCACGCGAGAAAAAACCTTCTGTTACCCAGGGTATTAATGACCGATGATGATTTGTTTTTAATTACTCCTTTTAACAGATGCTGACTTACGAAGATGCTAAAAGGAGGTAAGTTAGAGAAGCGAAACAGTAGTTTTATTACGGTGGCCGAGTGCAACAGCTTCACAATATACAACGAGGCTGTTTCTACAAGTGATAAGCCTATAGTTTTAAAATTGATCTCGTCTTCAGAATTGCTCCTTTTTCATAGAGAACCGCCTTCTCCGTAGAAATACGCCTTCTCCGTAGAAGTGAGCATCCTTCAAAGAAACACACTTTTTCCGTGGAACTAAACCTCTATCGCAGAAGTGAGAGTTTCCTTAAGAAATGAACCTCTTCCGTTAGAAATAAGTCCTCAACTCCTGTACCCCAACTCTCCCAACCAGTAATTTCAAGGTTACAACTATTTTATTACAATCCAGTAGTTTATGGGTTACAACCACCTCGCTGTGTTTATAAACCTGTAATTTGTAGGTTGGTAATCTCCGTTATACAAGTCACATAGGTCTGTGCCGCCCCAAAGGGTATGTGGGCCTTTTCGGCCCGAAAACGGGTATAGACCAGTTGGTCTGATCTGGAATAAGGCATAGTTTTCGAGGGAACTATAGGGTAAGTTCCAAATGGGTAAGAAAGAAACAAAAACATGCGCATTCGAAATGGATTTTAAGAAATTTCTTGTTAGCGTTCTAATCTAAGTGATGATGATATATTTTCTGCTTATGCAGCAAAATAACATATTTTGGTCTAAAATAGGGCCAGGATTCGGAGAACAGGGCGGCACATCCCCACCAAGAACTCCCAGAATACCCCTCGGGGGCTATCCCTTCGTCGGAGCGAATCCTGTTGTCCCATCACAATATCAAAGACCTTGAACTTCGTCGAAAATATTTCAGTGCTAATCTTCTCTTCAACATTGTGCGATATGTGATGAAACACTGTCTCCTTTAGTGATGTAATGCTTTTTCATAATTTCTCTTTTCCTCTGTAGCTCGGCTTGCTCAAGTACAGTAGAACAGTCACTCGACGAAGAATCCCATCTTTTAACAGAGAAAGATATTGATAAGTTATCAATCATTTACGACTTTTACATATTTTGAGCAACAACAATTTGCCGTCTGTTCTCTTTGAATAGACTATTTGTTTTGCAGTGTGCATGGTCTGAATCGCTGTATTTTCCTTGTCGTGTGGTAATATATGGTGGACTGTCAAGTTCTGAACTATATAAAAGCTTATGTTCTCTGGGATTTCGTTCAGTTTTACTTGGAACATACCTGCCCATTTGAGGTGAGTTACAAACGAGTTGCCCTCGTTTGTAACGAGGGTGCCAACTCCACAACCCTTGACAGATGGGATATGGTTACTGCTAGAGTTTGCTACGTTTCTTTAATGGTTATTTTACATACAATAGTTCAAGTGTTACGAGACGGGGCCTACGATTTTCCTTCTTCATCTGAGAAGACCATAAATGTTAACTAATTGCAAAACCAGAGCAAAGGCAGTGCATTTTCCTCAGTTATCTCAACTGCGACCCTGGGGCTGGTGCGGCCGAGAACTCGGGCTTACCTCGCCCTAGTGGCTCAAAAGGAGGATAGTGCTGTGCACCGAATAAATTACAATCCAGTGGTAAAGGACCGGTCATCATTTATCACCGGGGGGGGGAGGATTTTTGGGGGGATCACTTGATTTTTGAGAGAAAAAAAGGGGAAATCAGTCGTAACTGAGAACCCAAAACGGGGGATCGCTAAAAAATTTGGAAGGATTCAGAGGGGGACCACTCAAATTTGCTTGGAAAATGAAGACATGGGAGGGGGGATCGCAAATTAAAGTCATCAAAAGTTATTAGGGGGGATCACTTCAGTGAAGTAACATTCAAAGGGGGGATCGGCTAAATTTCACCTTGTTTAACCCAAATCCTCCCCCCTCCCCCCAAAGGCGATAAATGATGACCGTTTCCTTAGCGCAATTGGATTTCAAAATACCCATCCATTGGATAATCACTTATCCAAAAGTGGATAGCACCATCTGGCCTGTTCTCCAGGCGTTCAGATGGTGGATAGTGCGGCCTGTTCTAGGAGCTTAAATAGCGGGGGCGGCGTGAAGGAAGGAGGGTGAGGATGGGGGGTGGGGTGAACTCCTTCGCTCTCACCCCCTACCCCACCCTTTCGCTGTTTATCCTGCTAACATCTTTTTGCGTCGTTCACACAGTCTGAACTGGAACAGTCTGAGCGCTATCAAACGTTTGAACAACAGGAGCCAAATTTCTGCTTGCAAGTCCGCTCATGTCTTACCTTCTTTCAATCATTTTCTTTTAGCTTTCACGGCTTGTCCCATCATCCACATGGATACTGGTCTATAGTACAAATCAACATGGTATGAGCCTGAATATGCTCTATCATAGGCTGAGAGACGTGGAAACTCCTGTTCTGTTGGTAGTAAAGGATCAAGAGGGATTTGTAAGTGAGCTCTATTTATACAGTGTCATGTGGAACCGATTTTCGTGTTAATCATAACTATAACAAAATTCTCAAATCTGATTGCCTACCAGCTGACGGTGTAATAGGACAGTACTGCCTAAGTAATTGGACAGTGTACTCGCCATCGCGCGCGCGCACTTAAATAGCTTTTTTTTTACCGCTAGCAGAAAACTCTCGGAATTTGTGTTTTAATTTACTCGTGATTAGACAAATCCGACTACAGCGTTAATCATTCATGTGATTACAGAACGAATTGGACTCCATTTACAGTCCTATTACCTTTATTAATTAATATAAAATAGCATTTAGGATTTTTTTTTAATCACTCTTTCCTAATTTCCAATACTTTTTCTTTTTGTTGGTCTTTTAGTACACTTTGTTCGAATTTTTTTCAAGAAAGTTTACGATCAAAAACGTTGCATTACATGTCATCATTGGAATTTGACGGTCGAAATCTCTTCCTCAAGCTATATTAATACTAGAGGAGAAATGTCTCCAGATTTATTACATTTAGCTATAAGGTATTCGGACTTGTAGGCGTTTACACAAACACAGCCAATTGGAAAAACTTAATTCGCACTGTTCACTTTAGCTTACGAATTCATATTTTTGGGCACTCGACCAAAATCTGATGTTTGTATTTCGGTTCAGGCAGTCCAACTAGCGTAGACACTAGCTTCAAGCCTTATGCATGTATCCCTGACCTATTTGACGAAATCGCTCACATGTTTCGCCTTCTCGAGCGATGTCTGTCTCCTGCACAACATTTACATCATAGGTAACTTTCCACAAAAGTGAAAAGATCGCAAGAGATACAGATAGTGGGTCCCTCCACCACACACGCACACGGTTAATTTGAGGCGTCTATATTTCCAGTATTATACATTTTGAAAGTGAAATCAAGTTTTTGTTTCTTAACATTTGTTTATTAGGTGTTTGGTGTATTTTCTCCAATTTCTCCTCGACCGAAAACTAAATATGTTGTCCAGTGTTTCATCTGGCGGACGACCAGTTCTTTCCACCAGCGCTTTTTTTTCACCTACGCACGAGACCCTTAAGACGCTTTTTAGTTTATCCGAGCAGTATACAGGACGCATGTTAATGAATCTAGTGACCGACTTAGCTCTCAAACGACTTCTCCCATACAGTAAAATGCTGGTATAGTGTTTGAGGGCTCAGACGTTTTCCTTGTCCCAAAAGTTACTCTTTTGTCCTGCATCACTGTGATTCTTTAAAAAACACGACATAGTTATTAGCCCCATGTAAAAGAATCCAAGACAGTATCGGATTCTGGATTCCGGATTCTTTGTCAAAGGAACTTGGATTCCGGATTCCAATGGTTAGTGCCATTCCGGTTTCCTTGAGCTGTATTATGGATTTCAAAATCCAGGATTCCAGATTCCACCAGATAAAATTCTCAAATTCCAGATTCCAGAACCAAACATTTTGCGGATTCCGGAATCTGGATTCCCGAGTTACCTGGGGAAAAGTTATGTTCGTTATCGGGACGCACGTAATCTCACCCTAAGTTCCAGAGGATATTTTTTTCTTGTCGATACTGATGTTTGCCGCGTCAACGAGGCGCCGAGAGAAAAAAAAGTCCGTCTCGGGAACCTTATCAAACCGTAAGCACGGTTTATTTCATTTTGGGTATTTTAAGAACGGACTTCTGGAGCCAGGGTAACGTAGCCTCACAATATCACATGTAATTAGAGATACAGGTATCTACATTGGCTTGGCTCTTTTTGTAGATTTATCCATGCCGTGGAAGAAATTCTTACTACATGACAGGAGATGCAAATGGACTTGAATCCAGAAGCAGTGAGTAAGTGTTTTCTTTTCACTGTTTTTATATTTAATGGCACTCTTCCCTTCCGGATGTTGACAAACAATACGTATACTATACTATTTTGTTTATGAATTTAATGATGATTTGTAAATTACATCAATGAAATAAAACTTATTTTAATGGACAAAGCAATGATCTTCAGTCTATCTCTAGTTGAGTTATGTGTTGCTCAACCGAGTCGTTCCCAGGTCACGAGTAGGAAAGAACCCTGGGAACGAGGTTGTGTGTTGATGAGTTCATGTCTTTTATATTAAAACCCTTCTTCGATTGACTATTTTCATTTTTTTTGTGTGTGTCTAACTGCCTAAACCTCAACCCGCCTTTGTTCTTTGGGCCTTTAAGTTGGTCCAAAACTGCCCACATTGCTAGATGCAACATTTGGATCTGTCTTTTGATTTCATAACAGCTTTACATGACTTCGATAAGGACTTTTAGGACCAACAGCCCGTTCTATTATGTTGTGTTATGTTAGAAAAAACATGATGGGTCTGTTTACGCGACGAAGTACCAAGAACGCTTTTCAAAAGTCAGAACTGGCCGACCAGATGTCTGAGTAATTGAAACGTAAAACATAAGTCTTTTCTCGAAATTTTTCTGTAATCATACGAGTGATTAACAACAAAATCGCGGGAGTCCGATTTGTTTAATCACGGGTATGATTACATACCGAATTGGACGATACAAATCGAAGTTCTGTTACAATTTTATCATAATCATTACAATTTTCGAGAAAACAAATGCATTTTGTTTTTGTGAAAGAGCTTTTAATACCAGTTATCCAAAATCAGGGAAAATATCAAAGAGACATTGTGTAATGTTACAAATTCGTCCATTTTTGCTTTGATTATAGTAATAAATTCTGTGATTAAAGGTGTCCGATCACAGTCAACTGTCCGATTACAACCCTACACAATGATTGGTGAAAAATAAAGCAGTCAACGCACCAATCAAATTTTTAGGAAGTTGTAACGGTTATGATTAATAGTGGAATTCTCTTTTTGATCGGTCTGCTCTAGCCAGCCAAAACTGACAAATAATAAGCGCCCCTAGTATGCTGACGCGAGGACACAAAGAACGGCTGCGTTAACTATTAAATTTTTGTTAATTTTGAGGGGGAAATTTGGGCTTTGGTTAGACAGTGATCTGTATCATGGTAGAAGCACTGCCTGCGAAACTTATGACAGCGAGATGCTTTCCGCCACCGAGGATTTCATTTGTCTTGGCGTTGAAGTCTGGACTTTTGGCTAGATGGAAAGCAAGATCAGTCTCTGTCAAGTGCCAAGTAGCAATCAGCCATATAATATGCTATTTAAGGTGATGTTACAAGGGACGATTCGCAACAACGATTTTTAGCGCAACACAGCGTTGCAACATTGTTGCAACATTGATTCAAATGGTTGCAACATTGTTCCAACATTGCAATGCTGTGTTGCGCAAAAAACAGTCGTTGCGCATCGTCCTTTGTAACATAACCTTTACGTTTTTCAGATAAGGATACAAAGCAGATGTCATCTTATTATGGGCGTGCCTAAAAAGACTAGGGTATCTTTGGGAAAATCCAAATTCAAAAACGGACCCAATGTTCATTTACTGAAATCCAGGAGAGATTAAATTTTTAATCTGAAGAATCTACAAACTGAGTGTATTCATTAGTCTTCTTAGCCGCCATTTTTAGGGTCGTCACCCAACGCTTCTTCCCCGTTGCGTGACGACTTTAAAGGACTATGGATTCATCAGAACAGATCTAAATCTGGATTTTTAGGATTCATGACCCAGACTCAGCGTGTCTTTCTTTCGTCACTAATCCGAAAGAAAGCACACACGGTGGCGGTTGGCCAACCACGCCTCTCCGGTTCGCACCATATGCTAAAGGTCCTAAAGATCCATTATCGGATTTTCCGTTTCTTTCGTTGTAACGAATTCAAATAGTCTGAGTTCGATAATCTTATTTTGGATTATCCCAAAGAAACGCCCGCTTATCATATGAGCAATATCTGTCATGTGTTTGACCACAAAAGGTGCGATCAGGACTGATGTAGATAATATGGTGGATAGTAGATTAATCAAAGTGAAGGTATTTGCATCAAATCACGTGAATGAGTAACCCCGGGAGAAATTAGATACATCCTGAGGTTTGGCTTGTTGTCTGAAATACTGAATTACAAAGAAGTGTCAGTAACCAAGTAATCACGTCAGTTGTCGGTAACCACTGTCTTTCAGTTTTGAATAATTGCTAAAGGTAAAGCTTGACATGACGCATAGTGTGACTGTCACGCCAGTAGTATGTGTCCCCTATTTTTCCGTAAGATCGTTGAGATCGAGCGTTTTGCGTTACGGGCGGCAATCTTGGATGCAATGAGTGTCAAATCTACTTAGGGGTGAGGAACAGTTTGGGAGAAGGCGACAGAAGGACTATCCTAACGCCTTTTACCATCCACTAATTAATCAACTCCGCTTTAGATGAAAAATGATTTTGTATAATACAATTCACAGGGACATTGTTCCAAACAAAACAGGCAAACATGCACGTTTGAAACCTTTTCCCAATCGAAGAGGCAATTTTTCGCGCCTCCTCTGACAATATCTCAAAATCTTATAAATATCTTTAAAAATATCCGTATATTTGTATCTAGGCCTAACCCGACAGCTACCCCCCCTCGGTACATAAGAAACCAAGATGGCTGTCCATACCGGTAAGAGCCTGATCTTGACGACTGTGAACAGTCTAGAAACACGCGCAACAGTTAAAAGAGACCTTTGCCATTCATGTAATTATTGGAAATTTTGGTATAAATTATCTTGGTCAACATGAGAAAACAAAAAATTAACAACTGAAACTAAAGAGATATTTTAAAGATATTTTTGTTTCATGAAATTCTTTTGGTGGAACAAAAAGATTTCTATTATACAGGCAGCTATAAGTGTAAAGAATATATTAATATATTTATACAGCATTTGCAAAGTATTAGTTTGGATGAGTATTAAGTATAATTAAGAACGACTAAACACATGGTTTAGTATAAATATCCATCGTTTGACGAAGATAAATTTATGTATTGCGAACCTATATATGTTGTGTTCGAATAAATTACAACTGTAGATTATTTCTAGAAGGATAAGAAGCGTAGCGTGTTGTTTGTCCATGTTGACTAAAATGTCATTTTTAATTTTGAGTCGGGCGGTTTGGCTCGGACGATATGCCGACTGAAGCGTAGGCAAGAGATTATTCTTAACCAAATGAGGCTGAAGCTGATTCGAAACTGCTCGTTCAACTAACTTAGAAACAAATTGCCGATTACTTATAGGGTGAATGTTTTTGAAAGCAAGGTTCGCCAGTACTAACAGAACTAAACCTCTGTAGACAGTAGATTGAAGCTATACCGGCACCACAGCACCCCTGAACCCCATTTTTCTATCGGACCTTTAACAATTATTCCTCGAGTCCGAATAGCCTCTGAGTCAATAGCTCATGAGGCCGAAGGGGCTATTGACTCATATGCCATTAGGGCGAGAGGAATAATTGTTTTAGTAGAATTCAACTACAGTGAAACCTCTCTTAAGCGGACACCTTCGGGACCTTTCCAAGTGTCCGCTTAATAGAGGTTGTAAAAATTGCGCAATGTTTGTTAATGATCAACATTCAACGGTTACTCTGTACTGTGAAAAAGTTGCATGTTGTTAGAGAAGCTATCCAGAGTTCAAGTTCATTACCTTTCATTGCCAACTTTAATTTTTTTGTAAATGAAAAAACATTAACTGACTTCAGTACGTATTTCAAGGACGTAATCCAATACTACTATTGTCAATTCAGTCCGTTGTCCGCTTAATAGAGGTTTTTAACAATGGAAATTAGCCAAATACAACTTATTTTAGTGTCCGCATCAGCTTAATAGAGGTGTCCGCTGAATAGGGGATCCTTATAAAGGGAAATATAAGACGTTAATTTCGGAACCAGGCTTAGTGATTGGGGGTCTGCTTATTAGAGGTTTTACTGTAGCTGGTCAAAGATATCGAGACAAACCAACTTTACCTAGTTAAAGCTAAACTTGAATCCTTTTTTGCCGCCAAAAAGTCGGCGCTTTTCGCTGCTAGTGGGCTATAACATATAGCCTAGTAGTAGCTCAACCAATCAGAACGCAGAGTTGATAATAGACCACTAGTTGGATTCTACTAATTAACTTTATCCTCTTCCGTTTCTATGGAGAAAAGTTGTCCCGGGAAATAGGGTCGCTGCCTGGCCTCCCAGCCAAGTCAACTTAAGCGTGCGTTTATATGACCCTTTTGCTTGAGCCAAGAGCTGACAACAGCGCTCACACATTCTCAACTTATTCATCTTGCGAGGCTGCTTCATTCACGTAATTGAGAAGAATGGCGATGAGTCAGTTTGAGAGTGAGTGATTTTCATAGCCACGCGCAGCGGCTCGCTGCCAAAAAACACTCATCCATGCAGATACCTCTATAGATACTGAGGCATACTGAAAACAAAACGCTTATGACCGTCGGTTGTCTTTTAACCTGGTAGTGAAGTAAGACTGCCCGTTCAATCTTAAAGAAGTTCTTAGACACTCAGTACAACGCAGGTAGATTTAAAGGGATTGCACTTTGAAAACTTCCTCTCTAGAGTCTCAAAATCTTTGAAACGCCTGTACTTTCGTTCTTCTTTTGTAATTCCGAATTGACTCCTGATATACAAAAATTGAGTCAATGCGTTCGATTGCACTTATTTAAAACTCCTGCGTCAGAAATTTCCTATTTTTTTGAAATTTAAAAGAAGTTTGTATATAACTCTTAATCCAAAACGAGCAGCAGAGTACTGAAGAGTTCAAATATTAGGACAAAACGAAAAATGCCGTACATTTAATAGAATCTTACTATGTAACTTTCCCAGTCCCACGCGTTAATTGCAGGCGATAAGAGAAGCCCTCAATTCTAATGTCCAGGTTGTTATTAAGCATGCGTCGCATGTATGTGGCCAGGATTCGTTTGGACTTCCACTAAGAATGAATGGAATGCACAGAACGCGGTTTGATCACTCGCCATTGGACCTTTTATCACTCGAGATCTGATCAAGCGTGTTTTGACCATCTCCACGTGAAACTTGCGCAAAGCACTGCGTTGGAGCAAAAGCGTTTTGACTTTCGATCGTTGTCGCCCGCACTCAGTACCCTTTCGTTATTACTAGTTGATTGTCATTCTAATACAGTAAATTAGCAAAACTCGTGGAAAGTCACGCGGTGATCCCTTGAGTTCCATATAAAAAATATGATTTTTTCGGTATACTTAAAAACAATAAATAAGCGCCGATACTGATATCTATTGCGTATTTATTTGTATAGGGAAATTCATTTAATCCTTTGAAACATTGCATTATTAACGAGCGATGTGCTTAAGAAGTTAATAGTTTGTTTCACGCCAAGTGTTTGCCGTGCGTTAGCTCTGGGACATATTGTAACGAGGATGAACGCTGTGTCGTGACACGTCGCGT